>JAGFMF010011922.1:2580756-2619923 GCA_019455555.1 Galemys pyrenaicus
CATGTAAACTTCTCAACAGTCTGTAAAAACAGGCTTCTTCCCCCCCCCCCCCCGCCCATTATGTTTATTGAGATAAAGTGGGTTTACATCGTTGTGTCTGCTCCAGGGGTTAGAGGTACACACCTGTACAGGTGCATAGTTTCACATACACCCTGCCCATCCACTGCCCCAATGACCCTCCCCCGTGGACTGGACCTCTGTTGTCAGACCAAGGCATTGCCACTGAACTGCATGTTTGCAAACTCCGTATCTGCGGCAAATTCTTCTCAGTGGGGTTGGCATTGCCAGGTAAGCCTAAAGAAGAATGGCAGATTTGCAATATATTCAGGTTGAGGAACAGTGAAGGGGCGGCCAAAAAGTTGGTGGCGCACAGTAGAGAGTGCTAAGCATGTAGGTTTCAGCTAGTTCTGTTTTTCCTGGCATTAAATAATAGATTGTTTATTTAGCTGGGCTTCATGAGCAGAGTTGACATATTAAGATGCTTATCGTAATTAGTTTATTTTTCTCACTAAGGAGAGAAGTTCATTTTCCCATGGAGTCCTTAATGTTGTTTTATTCAATGATGGATGGCATATACGACAGGGGTCCTAAGAAGCCCTATAACCTAGGTATGTAGGTATGTAGTAGGCTATAGGTTTGTGTAATGATACTCTGGGATATTCACACGACCACAGAATCACCGAATGGCACATTTCTCAGCATGTAGCTTCATTGTGAAGTGACACATGACTGTATTTGATTCTACACATTTAGTCAAAGAATTGAAGAGCGGAAGATGATGCTGTGAACCTCTTGCTAAAAATCTGTCTAGGTTGTTTTTGTCATTTGTTCTTTTATTCATTCATTATCTTGTTTAACAAATACTGGCTGAGCACCTATCATGTGCCAGACTATGTAAGTTGCTTTGTTTATGTCAAATTTCAAGACACAGTTCCTGACCCAAGGGTCGCAGAGGTTAATAACAATAGAACAAGGCAAGTACTTCAATGAAATAAGCAAAAGAAGGGGCAGGAGCCAAGAGGACCTCAAGCCACGGTTGGGGTTTACTGGCATCTCAGCCTTACAAATAACTATCTTAATAATGAGAAAACATGGGCTCAATTCAGTTTTCTGTCATACCCCATATTATTTCTCAGCACTCCATCTCTCTAGGCAGTATGATTTGGAAGTCTAAGATATTTCAAAAGCAAGAGCATTTGTCCGCACATATGTGCCAGAGGGTTGGTTAGTCAGTAGCAGCAGAGGGAAGACCTTTAAAAAGGCTAAGTGCTGCATGTTCAAAGATAGCAGCAAAATAAGATAAAATAGTTCATCTTCAGAGATCCATGCCCAAGAGCAGCCAAGGAGAATGTAAGTCCTAGAGGTAACTTTCAATGGATGGCAGATATGGTAGCAGATCACATCCTCCCAGGGAATCACTCTCAGCTGGTTGGAAATGAGAGCGTTTAAGATTTGGGATATCATTTTGGCATACTGCAGAAGGCAGACCTGTTGGGCCTCCAATGCCTTCTCTGTGTTGTGTGTCTTGTGCTAGTATTGGTAGCATGTCCTGATTCCAATTTTTCAGTCAAGGAAAGGAAGGAAGGCAACGTGTATTCATTACTTACTGTGAATGGTTTTCACATGTAAACTCACAATAATCTTAGCAGGTGGATTCAACAGTCCAATTTTTATAGATGAGAATGTGAGACTCAATCAGGTTAAGTATGTTGTGCAGGGTCACTTAGCTGGTCGGTACCAGAGGCGAGATTTGAATTCGCCTCCAAATTCCAGTCAGAAACAATAAGGTCATATTCCAAGGCAGGCAAATGTGTTTGGTGGGTGGACACATTTACATGCAGAAAATGTTTGATTTTGCGCTTCTGCTTTCTGAAGAAGTTGTGCCCTGGGTAACAGCTTGTTGTGTGCTTAGGGTTAATAACTGTATTGCATAGCCATAAATTCCCTCTACAAAGAACTGTCTTGGTGGATTTGCCACTATCGTTAGTCCCTTCTAGGTACTAGCTAATCAGGTCGTGAACACAGTAGCCAAGACCAGAGCCAAACAGAAACTTGTCAAACTGTTTTGACTGTCTTCACATGACTGAAACATGTTCATAGTGAAAATATTTTGAGAATATTCACAACTGTTGAAGCAATAAATCAGTGCGCTTTCCCACCCTCCTTTCTCTCAGCCCCCATCCTCCAAACCTATGCTTTCAACATGTTTGGAGGCTGTTATTAGAGAGGCCCTGTGAGTGAAGTGGAAAGGGTTTAAAGAAGGGCTGTGCCTAATAATGAATCACTGACAGTCAATTAGGAGGTTTCTGTTGGGAGTCTGACCTAGACTGACAGCAGAGCTGCAGATCCAGACTAACCTGGCTGGGCTGAAACAGTCCTCTAATGGGTGTTTTGGGGGGAAAAGACCAGTCTGAATGTAGAAAGGTTGGTGTTATTTTTGTTTTAAGTAGAAAAGAAAGGGTAGTGAGAAGACAAGCTCACGGTATCTTCTCTCTGTTTCCATCAATCTGTTTCCAGTTGGAATATTTATTTGTTCCTGTATAAAGAGAGCACATGTATTTGTGATGTCTCCACATATATGCACAGCCTTATTTAGGGTGTCTTCATGTGGTGACAGATGAATACCTATTCCAAGCACATGCTCATTTTATGGGTAATAGTAGCAAGAATTAGTCACAGTCACAGTGGCTTCTGATGAAGACTGATTATCTTTTGTATGCTATAAATTATAATCCTATTAAATTCATCCTGGATACCACTTTCCACCAGAAGCATATCTGGGAGAAGGCAAGTGACTCCTCTTGACTTAGTAGAATTACTACTAGAAACAATGTTGATAATGAAATGATGTCCTTAACTGTATAGCCCCAATATAATTCAGACTGGGATTTTCTTTAGAAAAATTCCTTTAGAGAAGGAACACCATAGTAATTTTTCTCAAAAATCCCTATGATCTAGACAATAGCTGACAAGATCATCCTCCTGATTCAGAACCATTTAGTAGCTTTCTCAGGCAACTCAAATCTCCATGCAGCTTAAAATCTCTTAGAGGAAATCTTTATTAAGGTAAAAATGTCTTCAGTTTGCTAAATGTGGTTGGACTGGCTGTATCTCCCCCCCCCCCCCGCTTTGTGTTGTTTATTGGTAATTTGAGGGACTTTGAGAAACTTATGTCAATAATTTGCCTTCCCAATTTCATAAAGATAATGCAACAAACTCCCCCTTTCCATCACAAGGGTGAACAGTCTCAGTTATTCTTCCAAGAACTGGTTGGATATTCTTATCCAGCTTTTATTTCCCCAAGGCACTCAGGAAATATTGGGATTGGGAGTACAGTGTATTAAAACAAAAAAAAATTCTGCTAGTTTTTACTTAAGCTGTCTTCTCTGGCAGGATCCTTTCTTCTCCTTTTCTCTATAAACTCAGACCTGTTTCCTTCATGAAACCTCCTCTACATATACCACACCGTGTAGTAGGTGTTTCTCACTGATGCCCTCTGTATTGTGAGCTCCAAAGTCCTGGGGAATCGAATATGGCTTTCTAGTACTTGGGTCCAGGAGAAAATAATTGTTGAATAAAACTGTGAATAGAAAATAATTGTTGAATAAAACTGACCCACATGAAGATCAGCGCTCACAGCTTTGACTTATTTATCCCATACATCAACTTAAAATGAGAATACTAACTATGGTGTATTGAAAGCTTCACAGTGTTTCAGATGCCTTATGCATATTTTGTCACGTAATCTTCCCAACAAGATGAGGTGGGTGTTACTAACTCCATTGGATAAAAAGTTTGGAAAGGTTAAGTGACTTACCAAAGGGAAGTAGCTAGGCCAAGGTTTCAGACCCTGCTCTGGTGGACTCCAACTGTGTTGCTTTTATTTACTGAATGTTAGTAATTTTTCCAAATTGTCCATGCTTAAATGGCCCATTGGTACAGAGCAGATTCTTATAACAAGAAAGGGATTTCCAAATATTGTGGTTTGGTGTTTGGGGTCACTGACATTTCTGGGGCTCTATGATTTTTTAAGGCTTGAACTGTGACCATTCTTTGTCAAGAGCATTATCAAGTGAGATCAACTCATACCAGTACTTTTTTCCCCTTTTTCTTTATTTATATATATTTGACATCAATTGTGGTCCCCATGGGTTTCCCACCACCACTTCACCAGTGCACCATCATCTCAGTCCCTTGTGCTCTTTCTGCCCTCATCCCATTCCTAACCCTAACCCCGTCCCACACACAAAGTGTTTCTGACTTGTCCTTGTCTTTTTGTTTTTGTTGTGTTGTGTGTTTTTTTGTTATTATTCTTTTCTTTGGTCCCTTATTTGGTTCCCTTATATTCCTCCTAGGAGTAAAACCATCCAGTATTTTTCTTTTGCATTCTGACTTATTTCACTGAGCATAACCCCTTCTAGCTCCATCCATGTTTCTACAAATGACTCTAGTTTATCTTTTGACTGCTGAATAGTATTCCATCGTGTATATGGACCACATCTTCTTGATCCAGTAATCTATTTTGGGGCATTTAGTTTGTTTCCAGGTCTTACATATTGTAAATAGTGCTGCAGTAAACATAGGTGTGCAGGTATTCTTTTGAATCAGTATTTTGTGTCCTTTGGCTATATTCCTAGGAGTATGATTGCTGGATCATATGGGAGCTCCATTTTTAGAAGTTTGAGGAACTGCCACACAGCTTTCCATAGTGGTTGGACCAGTTTGCATTCCCACAAGCAGTGTAGTAGAGTTCCTTTTCCTCCACATCCTTGCCAACATTTGTTGTTGCTACTTTTTTTTTAATATGTGCCATTCTCAGTGGTGTGAGGTGGTATCTCATAGTGATTTTGATTTGCACTTCTCTGATTACAAAAGATACTGAGCATTTTTTTCATATGCCTGTTGGCCATTTGCATTTCCTCTTTAGAGAAATGTATTTTTAGACATTTGGAGAAATGTTTTCTGCCCATTTTTTGACTGGATTTTTACTTTTTTTTTAGTCTGGTCAGCTCTTCATAGATCTTTGTGATAAGTACCTTGTCAGTAGTGTTATGTGCAAAGATTTTCTCCCAGTTTGTGGGGTATCGCTTTGTTTTAGTATCTTTTGCTCTACAAGATATTTCAAGTTTGATGTAGTCCCAGCTGACTAAAAAGAAGAGGAATAGAGGTATCACACTTCCAGACTTCAAACTATACTACAAAGCCACAATAATAAAAACTGCATGGTATTGCAACAAAAACAGACACAAAGACCAATGGAATCTAACAGAAAGCCGAGAAATAAACCCACAGACTTATGAACAACTAATTTTTGACAAAGGAACAAGGGATTTGAAATGGAATAAAGACAGCTTGTTCAATAAATGGTGATGGGAAAACTGAACTACTAAATGCAAAAGAATGAAGCTAGAATACTGCCTTTTACCATGCACAAAAAAATCTCAAAATGGATTAAGCAATTAGACATGAGACCAGAAACCATAAAATGTATGGAAGAAAAAGTAGGCAAATCTCTACCTGACATACACCTCAGTAACATCTTTACAGACACAGCACCCAAAGCAAAGATAGTGAAGGAAAAGATAATCATGCTAGTACTTTTGAAAAATTAGATTGTGTAAGTGATCTTGTCCAGAAACAAAAAAAGAGAGGACATATACAGCCAATTTCAAATTAGAACTCTAAACTATCACTACTCTACACTGTTAGCAGAATATTTTCATTTCTATCTCCACTCAGGAGTCAACTTTAAATGCAACAGTCAAGATGCATTATTGAAACGTGGGTAATAGTTTTCAAAAAACACATGCTGTTATTACCATTGTTATACTGGTGATTATTAATTCTTACCATAATGATGTTGCTTGAAATTTGAAGGGTGAATTAATGATAGTAATCCCATGATGACAGGCTGCCCACTGTGCTTTATGTACAATCATTTTTAATACATTTGTCTTTGGCTGAAGTGAACTAAGACTGGAATCCTAAGATTATCTCAGCTTTTGACTTCTCCAAATTGTTAAAGCATGTGACTGACTTACTTGTTGGTTAAAGACGGCTGAGAGTAAGGTGAGGTTTTTAAGGGTTAGTTCCTCACCCAGATCATTCAGTGAACTAGGTTCTGATGCTTAGGTAGTTTTGTAAACACCACATTCAAGGAACATGTGGAGTTCTATGGGCTCCATTAATGAGAGGGATTGCAGAGATGATGGAGATTCAGAGTACATAAGGTTCAGTTCCACTAAATCCTGTGTGTGCAGGCACACATACCCATGCACAGACACAATACTTCCTGAACTTCTACCACCTATAAAACCCTATGTTGGATTCTGTAGGCAATTTTAAATAAAAAACATATAGTATCTTCCTGTCCTCAAGCAGCTTTTAATGCAGTCCTTGAGAATCGTTGACATCTAAATATAAGATAGAGTTTGGAAAGCTCTCTAGCTAAGGTAAAAATTAGGTGCTATAGAATTAAAAGAAATTTCCACTAAGACATTTTAAGATGGATATGTGGTTGAGGTGGGATTTTAGAGAAGCTTAAAGGATGATCATGTGTTTGAAACATGGATGTCTTTGAAAGAAGGGGGACTTAGGCAGCACAATAACTTAAATATATTAAATGCTGTGGTAAAGTTTAGATCAACTTTGGAAAATGCCAAGGGAAATAATAATGTTAAGTTTAGAAGGGGATTGACTTCATAAAGAATTCTGAAGGCAAGATTGTTGAGTAAGGCATTTGAATTGTTGCTACTATTGAGTCCATGCTTACGTCCAGACCTGGGATAAATTTATTAGGACTTTGAAATGAGGGAAGTTGAAACATATGGTACAATAGGTATTTATTTACCTGAATGATGGGGATTGAAACTCAAATCAGTGAGGCTTATTTAGTAACTATTATTCTTGTTTGGATAAGAAATAATAAGGGTTAAACTGAAAGAGATTACTAGGGTTTCAAGTACTGATGACTTGGGAAGTTGGTGAGACTAATTGAAAAGAGGGAATGATGGAAGGGGGTACTGGTTAAAGAGGGGGGTAAAGAATTCCTATGAGAACAGGGATTCAGGACTCAAGCTCAGCAGAGGCTAAGGTGAAAGTCATAAATTTGGGGGTTATCTACACGGAGTAAACCCTTGTAATTGTGGGAGTAGATAGTATAGTAAGAGGGGACTCACTGGGAAGTGGAGCATGTCAGGGCTAGACCCTTGGCAAATATCTATTGAAGGGGTTGGCAGAGAAGGGCTTCTTGTATGAGCTATTGCTCTAGGAAGTGGTGGTGGTGGCAGCAACAGCAGCAGCAGCAGCAACAACAGAAGGCAAGTTAAACTGAACAAAAGAGGAAAAATTTAAGACAGAGGAGCAGTCAATGAGGAAAAAAAATGTAGCAGATTGGGCAAGTAGGATGAAACTTGCGAAAAGAGTATTAGAACTGACATTTTGGAAGTTATAGGTGACCTTTTAAAGAATAGTTTTAGTGTAATGGTATGTCTTTAGCTGGATTCTCAGGGAAGGAAGAGAAAATAAAGAGGGCAGCAGTAGCTGAAGAGCATGTTGCTAGGCATATTTTCCATCTCTCCTTTAGTCTTAACAGCAGTCCCAGGAGATATTAGTAGGAACCCCACTTTTCAGAGGGAGGAAATGAACTCTGCAAATGACACTAACCTTTGTTGAACATTCTCTCTGTGCCATTGATGCTCTCAGAGTGTTCTTTGTGACAGATAATATTATTGACACACCTCTAGGAAGGGGAGATACCGTTTTAACTGCCCCCACTTACATTTAGCTGCCTTGTACTACAAATCCCAATATACCATGAACTGGACTTCCTGAGCAGGCGAGATCCTGGGAGCTAGAAGTGGAGATAAACAGTTATGCTGGGTATATAGTTGAATACATGCAGGCTCAGGAGATCTTGCTTCTGTAGCCCAACTTGCACTGTGGCACTCCTGGGAAGGAGGCTTGGAGAAGACACATGGGGAGAGACATTTAAGAGACTTGGAATAGACATGGGGAGATTGTCCTTGGCAGAGACAATGCCAGTCATTATCTTGACTTGTACTTTTGTATAAGTCCCAGACTTCTGCCTGGTTCCTTTTTGTGTGTCTCCACCACAAAGTACCTTAGACTTGTAGCAAGCTTTTAGGGTTCAGTGGACGCTCTTTGGGCTGACTCCATTTGGCTGGGCATTTGCCCATGTGGGGGTGGGTTATTTGGGGTATTTTATTGGGAAATTATTGTTAGGAATATCTTTTCTATGTACACTAATTCTGTTAAGGATATTTCACACTAAAATTCTTCTTTGTGCACAGATGACTGGCTCCTTTTAGAACATGTACCTCTTAATATTGTGGATTCTCTTGTTTGCCTATTAACAATACTCTTAGTATCTCTATAGAAGAGAAACTGAGGTGCAGAGAGTTCAGGTATTTTAAAATCTGTTAGTAAATGGTAGAACTGGTATTCAAACCCAGTTTGTCTGAGTGACATCAGAGCCTAAGTTAATTTAATTTACTAAAAATACCTTTTATTCTGCCTCAACTATAGGTTTTGTACAGAAATCAGCAT
Organism: Galemys pyrenaicus; assembly: GCA_019455555.1. Taxonomy (NCBI): domain Eukaryota; kingdom Metazoa; phylum Chordata; class Mammalia; order Eulipotyphla; family Talpidae; genus Galemys; species Galemys pyrenaicus. Next base: position 2,589,325 of record JAGFMF010011922.1, read on the forward strand.
GGCACTTTTTTTCAAGATCCCTCAATCTGTTATATCCAGATTGACAGATTGATGTGGTTGGGTTATACCTCTCAGGGAGTATGAAGTCTGGTAAGAATTTTGGCGATGAGACATGGGAAAATATGGTAGTTTCTGAGTTATCAGCACTTTGCCCTGAGAAAATAAATGAAGAAAAACCTATGTACTTACCCAGCAGATTAGGAACACGGACATTGGGTCCATTTGGGTACAAGTCATAGCTCTAATACTTCCTGGCTGAATAACCTTGGGTGAGTCATTAAACCTCTCATGTCTTAATTTCCTTATCTGTAAATGGGGATAGTAATAGCACTTACAACATAGTATTGCTGTGAGAGCTAAATGAATTAATAAATATAAAATCACAACAGTGATTATACATTCTCAGTAATAATGGTTGTGGATGTTTTAAGGGGTCTTGCTTTCCAACTTCTTAAGATACTCTGTTAGACCATTTTTGGATTTCTTCTGAGAGGAAATGAAGATGGTCTTTTCAGCCCAATTTCGTTGTCCATCCATTTATTCAACAAATGCCCATTGAATACTTACATTGTACCAACCACTATGTTAACTAGGCACTGCAGGTAAGAGTAAAATGATGTGTGACCCCTACTCTTAGGGAGCTCACAGTCTTGACGGAAGACACAGGCAGGTAACCAAGCAATTACAATACAGCTCTATCAATGTTATGGGAGGGGAAGCTCTGGATTTTGTGGTCCCTGAAGGGCACCAAGTTCAGGCTTGGGTGATGGGGGATGACTTCCCAGAAGAGGTAACATCTAAGCTGAGATTTGATCTTCAAGTTTCTCCTAGTGGCAACAAGGTTGCTGTCAGTTGCCATTCTTTGATCCTCTGGGATTGACTCCATAATGACATTTTTCTTTCACCCAGTTTACCTTTTGGTGGCTGAGTCTGGAGAAGTCCTGTGCCTTGAAAAGAGAGTTCAGAGGCTACCTATGGCATCACAGCAATTTTACCTTGGCCTTACATTTCATTAGGAGATGTCAGGAAGGATTTTTGTGGAAATATCCCGCAGCCAGAAATATAGTCCTTAGCTCTCATAACACGAAACCAGACTGGGAAGTGAATCAAGATTTGTGCACAGTTACCTTGTCTTGAGGGCCTATCTGTAACAGGCAGTGGAGTCCCAGCATTCTCCCAGTGAGTAAATATTCCTTTGATGCTTTCTTGGCAAAAATCACATCAGAAAGTTACATTCTGTCTGTCTGGCCTGCATATAGTGTTTGGAATAGGAAACTGTGTTTTCCTTATCTGGTTCATGACTAAATTTTATACCATCGGTCAAAGGAGACCATCGGCTGGTCAGGTATGATGAGCAGTTGAATCTCTTCAATCAGGCTTTTTATATCAGAACTTAGGCAAGAGGTTGATTTTCACTGAGGTTCAGTTTCTTTGTTGTTAATTGTAAATAAAAATAATATTTATGTCACAATACTGTGGTAGAATAAAAGGAGATGATAACTTAGTGCACCAATATATTGGTACTCAATAAATGGCAAGTTTCTACTCAGTTTCCTTTGGGTCATTGATGAGCATGTTACTATACAAGTATGTTCCATGAAAGAGTGAACATACTGTTTTTCACTATAGACACATTAGTTCATAGTAGGTGCTCAGTTAATACTGTTCTTTTCATAATCATCATGACTTAATTGATCAGACCTTCTGAAGATAAAGTGCTTGGACATAAGGCAGAAGAGGTCTTGTATATTCTAATCCTTCCCTTCATCTTTAACCCCATAACAGTCATTGGTAAATTTCGAGTACACAGTTCTTATTTCTTTAGTAATTGAAGAGGTGACTGAATTAACAAACGAAGTCAGTGATTGAAGGGAAACTGTGATTTTAGTGGCTAGACTAAAAGGAGAGCCAACAAATCATTGAAAACTGCAAGGGCTGAGATGACAAAGGAATAAACTTCCGAGGAATAAAAGATATTCTGAAAAACAAAATGTACACCTTCTTCCTCTGCTGGTGGGCATGGAAATTGGCACAGTCACTCTGGAAAAGAGTTTAGTGTTATTTGGCATGATTTGGTGACACTTGAGATGTGCATACCCCACAGTTCAGAAATTCCACACCTAGGTGTACACCCTAGTGAAACTCCTGAATGTGAGTGGAAGAAGACATGTTGCCGTGTTTTTTGCTGTTATTTGCAGTAGCAGGAAGGTAGAAGCAACCTGAATGTGCATCCATGAGGAGATTATACATTTGTGGTCTACGAAAATAATGGAAGATCTGCAAAAGTAAAACTGAATCAATCAGAACTATGCACATCAACCTGAATGAAGCTCAAAAACCATCATGTTGAATGACCATGAGTACAGAATTTATGGATAAATACAATGTGATACCATAAAACACAAAACGATACTATATGTTGTTTATGGATATATATGTGTAAGTAATATAAAACATCCATGGAAATAATGAACACCAAATTTATAATAGTGCTTACTTCTGCAGTGGGAGGGAGGGAATAAAAACTGGAAGAGAAGCACTGCACGGATGGATTCATTTATATCCATGATATTTTATTTTATAAACTCAGTGGTGGATAAGAGAGTGTTTGAATTGTTTGTTATGCCTTTTTGCAGCTCTTAAATAAGGAATCATAAATTTAAAAACTGCATACCCAGGGCATTCTCTGGCAATCTGGGAACTAACATTACTGTACATGGCAAATTTTCATTGTTGTCTATACTTTCAAAATACCAACCAAAAGTGGGAGTTCTTACTGATCCTAGAATATTTTACAGTGCACAGAACCTGGTGCCTTTGTGATGAAACAAACAAACAAAAAAGCTTCACTCTTGAGCAAGATTATTTTGGACAGCAAGGACTCCGATTGCCCAACCCACTTTTAAAGGAACTTTGCATGGTTTGAAGTAAATTTATTTGTGTTGCGTTTGATTTATGGTCATATGGAATTTGCCCTCTTTTCTTTTCTCACTGACAGCAAATGTGAGTATAAATGAACTATTTGTGAAATTAAATTTTCATCTAACTGGTTTCCATCAACTCTGACACCACTGTACCAAGATAAAATTGATTTTGGAGAATAGTGAAGCTTACTTGGAATATTTTTTAACATTGTGCTAGCGCCTCTGTTCTTCAGAGAATTAAATATATTGTGGGAAAGGCTAGAGACCCATTCCTGGGGATCTAGGGACTCACGTATATATCGCTAAGGCACCTTTGCCAATGCTAAGAAGACCTTAACACACTTGATTCGAAGGACTCATTCTCTGATAGAACAGGATAAAGGGGGCCCTCCTTAAATTTCATAAGAAGTTCCTAACAGCGTTCACAACTATGTTGAAGCTTGGCTTTTGGTCTGTTGATCACTTTGGCTGAATACCTAATGCTTGAAACTACCATAAGTTGTTTATTACAATTAGTTCCACAAAAGCAGCTTTCCACCATTAAAAACAAATCGTACATGAACATGGCCTAAGTAAATATAAATTGCCTTCTAACTGAAATACATATTATGCATATTGTGTCATTGAACACTTTTTCCTTCTTAGTATATATACAATAAATCATCAGAAAAATTCCTGTAGTGCTGAGGTATAACCTATTACCTGATTAATTACCTATTGATAGTGAAAGATACAAACAAGAGGAAGTGATAGGGCATTTTTTTCTTGGAAGATTTGTCTAGACATCCTAGTGACTCAGGATTACATTAGACATTCTGAATGGATTATGAGCTCAATTAGAGAGGGCAGCTGCTGATCTGAAGTTTGGTCTGACATCACACTCCTTTTATTCTCCTGAGAGAATGTTGTCAAATGTCTGACTAGATGAGCCCAGTTAACTAGGTCATTAGTTCTTCTGTTAAGTTCTTAGTTCTTAAGCAGAGATAAGTCTACCCAGGTGCTTTGACACCCAGATGGAGTATAGTTTTGGTGAAATGAGATTATATCTCCTTAGTACTGATAACTTAGTGTGTGGGTATGAATTTGTGGGTATGTGGTTGGATATGGGTGCTCATCAGTTTTAATCCTATTGTGGTCATGAAGAAGGCAGAGGTCATGGCGAGGTCAACTCTACTTAGGATCATGTAGTCATTAGTCATAGGTAAATCAAGTGTATGCACTTGGGGTTTTGGAGAGGTCAAGCCTACGTACTTAGGGTTATGGGGAGAGCATCCCCATGTATTTGAGGTGATGGAGAGGTCACATTGGATGGAAAGGTTAACCCAGTAACAGTGGTTTATGTAGAGGTCAGAGATCATGGAGAGGCCATACTTATTACCTGGAATCATGAAGAGGCCAGAGGTCCTGGAAAATACTGATGTCACTGGGCTGTCAACATGAAGTACTCATGGTCATGAACAGGAAGAAGGTATAGAGAGATTGACCTTAACTACTTCTGGTCATGAAGAAGTCAACTCTCATGACATGGGTCATGAAAAGGTCAGAGATCATAGAGAGGTCAACAATAAGGAGTAGGGGTAATGGAGAGGTCAACCCTCAGTATTCCTTTCAGGAAGTGGTCAGGGTCCATGAAGAGGTCAATTCTAAGTCCTTGAGGCTAGGAAGAGGTCACAGGTCATGGAGAGGTCAATCCTATTGTGGTAATAAAGAGGTTAAGGTTCATGGAGACTCAACCCTAAGTCTTTGGAATCCTGATGAGGTCAGTTGTCTGGTAGAGGTCAACCATAAGCACTTGACATCATCACAAGATCACATTATGAAAGGTCAACATGATTGCTTGTGGTCATGAAAACTTAGTCATGAAAAGGTCCATCCTACATATTTGGGGTCATGAGGAGGTCAGGGGTCCTAGAGGTCAAAACTAAGGACAAGGGGTCCTGAAAGTCCACTCTAAGTTACAGTAATCATGAAGTGGTCAGGGTTCCTGAAGAGGTCAACCCTATGTACCTGGGGTCATCCTATCCCTAAGGTAATGGAGAAGTCCACACTAAGTATTTGGGACATGAAGAAGTCAGTTCATGGAAAGGTCAAGCATAGCAAGTTGGTGTCATGAAGCAGTCAGAGTTCATGAAGAGATCAAACTTAATTACTGGGGGTCATAACAACTGATCCTTGAACTGTCCCTAACCCCTATACCTGAACCTAAACCTTAACCCATAACCAAACCCTGTACCCCAACCAAGTACTCTAAACCTAACTCTAACCCAGTAACCTGTACCCTACCTTTACCCATACCCAAACCCTTCATAGTAACCTGTGTTTTCGTGATCTTGTGATAGTGGCTATGTATGTTTTTGTGACTCGATGAAATAATTGTTTCTCTGTAAGTAGATTTGCATCATAATTATTTTGTGTGTACTGTGTTTAAAGTCATAGAACAACCAAACTGATAATGTGCCTTTACACTATAATGAATGAATGCATAGATATGCTTATTATGAGTGACTAGATGGAAATATACTAATTCATGTGTTTGTGATACTAGGGGAAAAAAGAAATCATTGTTTATAGGCATCTGTGTATTTATGGATAGAATGAATGAAATATCTCATTTCTCTAGTGCTTAGTTGGAGTGACTTTGCAAACTGTCCCATTGGGTCCACTCATCCTCTACTGGATCTCAGGAACACCCCCTCAGCGGAGGGCAGGGAAGGATAGCCCAAACTGCTGGGAGATCAGCCCCTTATGTGCAGCTCCTGGACAGCCATTAGGTGAAGTATGTGCCTAGTATTTGGAGACTGTAGAACCTCATACAAAGACCTGACCTTATTCTTTCCTGTAGAAAAGAAGGTAGTCCCCTTATCTGATCTGTTTAACAGTTTATCCTTCCAAAGAAATCTTCAGGTGGTCAAATTTTGGCATTGACTGACTGTCCAGTGCCCACTTTGTGGTCTCTTTGATAGCTCCAAGAGAAAGAAAATGATTAGGTAGATGAACATAGACAGAATGAGAGCAATTGAAAAATATGTGCCTCTCAGCTCAATGACCTTAACTGTACCCTAACCCTAATTCCTAACCCTCTTCCATACACTAACCCTAAATCTTACCCTAAACCTAAAGCATACTCTAACACTAGCAAGCACCGCAACCTTAACTGTACTCCAACCCAAATCCTAACCAGTACCCTAATCCTAAACAGAAATGCAAAATTTAAGACCTAACCCATAGCCTAAGCCCTAAGCTGTACCCTAACCCATACCCTAAGCCTGACAAACACCTTACACTTTAACCATACCCTCACCCGTATCCTAACATGAAGCTGTACCCTAACCCTAAGCTTGAACCCGTACCTAACCCTAACTCACTAAAACCCTAACTCGTACCCCAAACCTACCATGTATCCTATTCCTAAGCCACACCCCAGCCCAAGACATTACCCTAAAACCCTCATGTGGCCAGTACTCTCTCTCTAACCTTAAGCTTGAATGCCTAACTCATAGCCTAAGCCCTAAACTGTACCCTAACCCTAATCCATACCCTAAGCCTAACAGGCACCCTACCCTACCTTAACCATACCCTAACCCATATCCTAACCTTCTCCCTAACCCTAAGCCCTAACCCATACCCTAACTCTAACTCATACCCTAACCCTCACCTGTACCCAAATCCTAACTCATACCCTTACCCATACCTGTATCCTAACCCATACCCTAACCTGTATCCTAACCCTATGTACTTGGGGTTACAAATAGCAGAAATCCCTACTGAGGTCAGGTAGAGTCTGCCTTCATGGACTGGTGATGAAGAATTAATTGGAGTTTGAATGTGTCACTTGTGGTGAGTTCAACCCTTAGTGTTTGTGGTCATGAAGCTGTTAGAGCTCATGGTGAGGTGAAACTCAAGTTTTGGCTGTCATGGATGTCATGGAGTGGTCAACTGTAGGTACTTTTCAGGAAGAGGAGAGCAATCACGTTGCAGTCAATTCTCATTCTTTGGAGTCATGCAGATGTCAGAGTTTGGAGAGTTCATCCCTAAGGGCATCATGGAAAGGTTAGTAGTCATGTAGAGGTCAACTCTAAGTACTTGGCCTTCTGGTGATGGAGAGGTCAAGCTAAGTGCCTTAGTTCTTTGGAAGATCCTAGGATATATAGAGTTCATCCCTCTAACTTGGGGTCATGGACACATCAGATCATCAAGAGTTCAACTAAGACCAAGAGTGATGGAGAGGTCAGAGGTTTGAGGAGATCATCTGTAATTATTTACACTCATGGAGACTTCCACCTGAGTCCTGAGAATTCTAAAGACACAGGTCATATGGAGGTTTTCCCTATTACTTGGGGTGGTGGAGAGGACAAGGTCAACTCTCTGCATCCAGGTCCACGATCCTAGAGATCAACATGAGGTTTACCTAAGTCCTTGGGTTCATGAAGTAATCAGAGTTCATGGAGAAATCAAGCCTAAATACTTGGGCTCATGAAGGTCAGAGGTCATACAGAGTTATCCTATTCCTTGGGGTCAAGCAAAGAACATGGGATCATGGAGAGGTCAACTCTATGTACCAGGGGTCATGGGAGGTCAGAAGTCATAGAGAGGGTTAGAATCATGGAACCCTAGATACATGTGATGTGTTTGGAATAGTGTTGGCAAATAGTAAGCTCTTTAAAACTTTCTATAAATGATATAATAAGGAACTAATAAGACCTATTAATTTTATAATATATAATACTGTCAGATCACTGAGTTTAATAAAGAAATATAGTTTGGGAACCCATAGCTGAAGTGTCTCAGTAAACATTATCTATAAATAAATAACTGACTGTTCTGATCTGTGTCATCCCTTCACAGAAGATATTTGAATCAACCTAACCAGTGTTCAGATCAGAATTTAGGGAAGTTATGAACTACTTGATAAGCTGGTCTCTGCCAACATACTCAGCAGGAAACATCCAACATAAACTTCTGTGTTAAGTGCACATGGTTTCATCAGATTACAAATAAAGAAACTTAAGGGAACATTATTTTTAATTGACCCCCAACAAGCAGGAGCCCCCTGGCCTTTTTGACAAATATATACATCGTTAGTCCTTCATCCTCCTTTAAAACTTCCACCATCAAAGTTCTAAAATCAGAAATGAAAGCTAGTGGTAAAAGGGAGAAATCAAAGATGATGGACATGGGAGCAAAACCAGTCATTGATAGACATAAGATAGAAAGAGTTCATTTGGTTTATAGATATCAAAAGATTATAGCAGATCAGTTAGGGTATAAAGGAAATATAATGTTCAATCAATGAAGACAGTTATTGTATAAATGTGTCCTTCTGTATAAAAATTGAGGAACATATCAGGTGGCATGTGAGTGACAAGAAGAGGGAAAGAAAGCTCCAGGTGGTGGAGGAGTAATGTTTAATGCTTTAATGCTGTGAGGGACTCAGTGCTTCTGTTGCTTTTTGGCACTGGCTGAGAGACAGATTGGTAGCAGTCTAGCAGGTATTTTATATCTCTAATTTCCTTATGGGGAGCCCATTGAATGACTAAACTTGGAGAGAATCCCAATATCTTTGACATAAACAATTGTTCTTCAGGATCTGGCAGGTAGGTTTCTGTAAATACATTTTAAAGCATTTTTTTCCTCTTTACTGTGAGTGAAGATGAATTGTGGCATTGCTGAAGATGGTGGATAGTTGTCTTTGCAATTGTGTGAAATTGGTAACAGCAGTGCTTTGCTGACAATGTAAGGAAGAGTGCTGGGTCCTTGGCTCCACTTTTCTGATTCAGATAGTTCCGACTGAGACTTCTCTGGACAAGAAATCTGCAGGTTACCATTCCAGGCATTGCATCTCTTTGTAGGTCTAGTCTTGACTAAAATGGTTATTAGATTATATTTTGTATATCAACTTTCCCTAGACTAGATTGGGCATCGTGAGGTCAGGGATTTGTCTGTCCTTTTTATAGGTATATCCCCAGTGTTCAGCCAGTGCTTAGTAAATGCTGAGCTCTCAGGGATTATTTACTGTATGAACAAACGAATGTTTCTAGTGACTAGCAGACATTTCATTAGGTGCTATTGAAAAACAATGTGAAAAATCTGCCAGACATTTTAAGGATACTGTTGTCTCAAGGGTAGGCACATATATTCTTAATGGGAGGTTGGATTTCAAGAGCCCTGATTGTTTCTAGATCATATTTGTTATATGACAATGTCAGACTAGTACTGCTGTGGCCAAATGTGATTATGTTGATGGCTACTTTCTCAGCACCTTCTGAATGGAGCTTCTCACTTAGACATTTTTAGCTGTCAGAGTGGATTAAGGGTTAGGCAACTGGCTCTACCATCTAGTGTTTCACTAAATATAGTCTTTAAAGTTGACAGTTACAAATTGGGAGTTGTGGTTTATGCCTTTTGGAAACTGAGAAAAATCTATCATGTTTTAGTGTAGTTTTCCAAAGTGTGTTACCTAGAGCACTAGTTCCTTCCATACAACACCAATTCCACAAGATGCTTTATAAAGAGAAAAAGGCTTTGTGATCAAATAACTTTGTGTAATGCTGTATAGTATACTCCTGTCTTGGGATTTCCTTGGGATTACATTAGTTAGCATAGTAAAAACTCTGAGAAATTATAAGCAAAGAAACCTGTTTGCTCTTACTCTAATTTTCTCAAATTCAGTATATGCCCCTTTCCACATTTTCCTACTCAATTATTGTTCCATTGAAAGACATTAGAAAAAATGGAGTAAAACATCAATATAAAGAAGACTCACCTAACTAACCTAAGAATCAACTTCCTCTTTGGTTCTACAATGTCATGGCTATGTGCCTTGGGTATTTATCTTCCAGACCTCGTTTTTCCATCCTCAAAGGGGTCATTCTACACGTCCTCAGGTCTAAGATGAAAATTTTGATTTCACACTTAAAGTGTTTTGAAATCAGAATAAACCTTATGCTCTATTTAATGTGACTTTTATTTTTCTGAGAAAATACAATTAATTGTTCACCTTATAATTTATGGTATCTTAATGAGAAGGAAATATAAAATTTCCCCGTCAATTTCTCAGAGTTACTGTGAAAAATCATGTGAGTCAATGGATTAGGAAAGCAGTGTGTACAAATCCATAATGACGGGTTGTTGTTATTCGTGGTTTGTCTGGCTTAAATAGGAGGGCAACTTACCAAACTGGCTGTGCCTTTTCATACCCTTTGCTCTGGTGGACAGGGCCACAACACATCCAGGTTTTGAAATTGATTTATTTCCATTTTCATTTAGTTGTTTGACTTGATTTAAATGATAGTTCTGCTTTATGTACAAAATCCTGGTTTTAGCTGCAAAAACAAAAACAAAATGATTTTTGATGTTCGGTAACAATTTCTGGCAAAATAAATAATTTGAAAATGTGTTAGAACTTTATTATCTGTCAAGAGGAATTTGAAATGAAGTGGGTGCTTCTTGGAACCCTTTGGGGAATTCTTCAACAAGCGCTTACTGAACTTATGTGCCCACTTCTGCATTAAGAACTGTGACAATTACAGTTTCCAGGCACTAAGTAGATGTACTAAGAATCACTTTTGGTTAGGTTCTGTGATAGATACTGACTATAATACAGGTGAGTGAAGGCAGGTCACTACCTGGGGCAGCTCATAGACTAAGGAGGAATATAGACTGGGAACTAGATGAGTGCCAAGATGAAAGTATCTACAAAGCATGGCTGAAGAACCAAAGAAATGGTTACTCTGCACTAATTCAGTTTTCTGGGATTTGAATAGGACTTGAAGCTTCAAAAGATGAGGGAATGGATCAGTAAACGTTGGGCATGAATCATGGAAAATCAGTGCAGCATTAAAAAATCACATATGTAGAAACACAGAGGAAATTGCATGTGTGTCCCATGATCTCTGCAAAACAAGTGTATTTGGTATAGACATTTCATGGAGTTATAATAAAAGATGAACCTGGCAATGAAATGAGCTTGGTGGCTGGTAAGGGTCGTTGCATTGTTTGGCAACATATTTGGCCTTTATGGTGTAGGTAATGGGGAGCCATTAGAGAGTTTTGAATTGGCAAGTGACATGATTGGTTTTGCATTAAAGGAATTACACTGCTAACGGCCTGGAACATGGATTAAAAAGCAGAAAGACTGTTTAGGAGACTGTTGTAATAATCTGATCAAAAGATAATGATAGGGATGGAAAGATAATAATAGATTTGAGAGATAATTGTAAGGTCGAAAGAAAATATGTAATGGACACATGGGATGGAGGGAGAGGAAAGAATCAAAGAGTAAAGCCTGTGATTTGAGCTTGAGAGATTGAGTAGATGGTGATGTCATAATTTATAATAAGGAATATAGAAGGTAGAATACACACAAAAAATTACTTTGATATCAGTGTTATTTTCAATAGTCAATGCCATCATATGAAAAGAAAATACTTCTGCCTTCTAAAACTTATTCTTTATTTAGTATGACAGAACTATATATATCCTTTAAGAGGCTTCTTATGTAGAGTGGTTATGAAGTCTTTACTGAGCCTAAATGAGAGAATTCCAGCAAGACTCTTAATTTTCTATGCCAAAGAAGGTTTAAAGAAAGAAACAATATGTAACATGGATCTGGAAGAATGAGTAAGACCTATAAAAATGACATTCTAGGCAGGAGAAATAGCATGAGCAAAAGCAGAGAGCTATAAATGATCCTAGAATGTCCAGGAATTGTAAGAAGTTCAAAATAACTAAAATGTATGTGGTGAAAATGATGAAAGCAGAGATATAGAATTAAATTTCCATCAGTACTAAACTTCATCCTATGGGCAATGAAGAACCAGTGGAAGTTTAAAGCACACATAATTCACAGATCTGTATACATAATTGGTGATGAAGTAGTGAATTTAAAATAGATCAGAAGGGAAATTTATGACTGTTTTTGTAGTAGCAGGTTAAGGTTGTGAACCTTAACAAACGTTCGGAAAAGTTTTCTATCGGTCCTGCATCCTGAGAGCTTTTTGATCTTCCTTCTCTTATTTGAGCTTCCCAGACATTTTTCTTTTATATAGAAACAGATTGTGCCACTGAAATATGGCGTCAGGCAAACTTGAATTGATTATGCTTAGCTCAGCATGCCACACATTGAGATTTCCCTTGGAAAAAATGATTGCTAAGAGCCCCTGACTGTTTCTGGTAGTGTTTTATATTTCATTACAGGACATAGTTCTAACACACTCCAGTTAAGTGCCCACAAGATATCAAATATCTGGTTAAAAAGTTGGTTGGGAATTTATTCAACCTTTCCTGCTGTTTCAAGGTAGAAAAAAAATGTCAAAAAATTTTACTGAAGTAATAGGTTATTTTTAATATTATATAGGTTTTAGAAATTGACTTTTACCCCAAATTACCCTTCCTTTACTCCCCTCTGGTAACCACTATTTTATTCTTAAACAAATTTGGTTTTGCATTGTTTTCTTTGTTCACTTGTTTTAATTCTTTATCTTTCACATATTAATGAAATCATGTAATGTTTTCTCCATGTGTGTATGTATGGGTGTGTATACAATGTAATAGGTCCTTTTTCCCCCATGTATTCATTTTTGTGCTTTTAAAAATTTTATTAACTTTTTTCTTACATCATTGTAGATCCCATGGTTCTCCTACCACAGCATCACCCATGAACTATCACATTTGTGCCTTGTGTTCTTCCTTCCCCACTTTTGCTCCCACTCCCACTCCCTCCTTTGCTGTATGTTTCCGTTCTATGGCCAACCTACTAGTTTTGACATTTTATTGACCTTTTGTTTGCTTTCTCTATATTCCATATATAAGTGAAACCACCCAGTATTTATCTTTCTCCTTCTGGCTTAACATTGCTCAGTGTAATCCCTTCTAGTTCCATCCATGTTGCCGCAAATGCATGAGGTTTGTCTTTTTATATAGCTGCTATGTACTCATATTTTGAAGACTATTTCCCTTAATTCAGTATTTCTTTAACTATGATCTTTGTTCAAATTGTAGATTCATGATTCCTATCCCAAACCTACTGAACAAGAATGTGTTAGTTTAGAGCCTAATGATATGCATTTTAAAAGGTCTCCAATGTAATTCTGATGCTATTTAAAGTTTGAGAACCACCAAAATATAGAACCTACAGATTAATAAGGTCACAGAATATATTTAATTTATAGGTCTCCCAGATACTGCTCTGCAAATACAATAAACACAATAAAATAGACATCCTTCCAAATAACCCCTGGCATTCTGAGCTGTTCGGGAGAACAAAGCAGTGGATTAGAAAGAGGACTCTATCTGCCAGATGTCAGAATGGTCAATTAGGACAATGAGTCAAGCTGAAAGTAATAATCAAGCCTTTATTAATTTGCTGTGGTATTGTGAGCAAGAGGCAAAAAGTGGTGCCAACTCTCTAACATTTCATTTTCCCCCTTGGAATCATACCAGGCAAGGTTCACAAGAATGCAGTGGAGATAAGGGTGACCATGTTACTGCTCCTTCTTCTTCAAGGATCTAAAAGCTGTGATAAGAGGAGAGGGAAGGGCAAGGAGTGGAAAGGCAGTGCAACAAAGCAGAGAAGAGTTCTATGACTAGCAATGTGACCTTGGTGGTGGTGCTTGGGAAATGCCTCAGATGAAGCTCCTGGTAAAAAAGGCCTCTGAATGGAGGTGCTCAGGCTAGGAATGCAGATATGTGTGGCACAGCTCATACACAATGAGCATCGCCAACCCAAAGTGGGCAGCCTGGGTCTTTGGCTACAACCATCTCCAGTAAAGTTCCATGCGGTGGCTGTTCACTAATCTCAGCTTCCCTTGTGAGGTGTACCAAGGAAAAGCTTGTAGTCATCTATGACGATTCATGAGAGATGAACACAGGAGATTACTCTGGAGCTGGACTCCTCAAGAACTTGACCAGGAGTCAGGAGATCAGGGTTCTAAGTCTGCTTTTGGCAGTGATTTACTGGGTGAAGTCAAGTTTTCTCTTTGGACCACTGTTTCCTCATTTATCAAAACCAGGAGGCTCTAGTTTAATGGAGTCATGCTCGGTTTGTGAGGTCCTTTCATCTCTGATCTGTATAGTTTCATTTCTGAGAGAAGATGTTTGGTGTCCAAAGGTCACAGTATCTGGTGTATACCTCCTGCCAAAAAAAAAAAAGTCTCATGCAAACTGAAGAAAATAGTTAATAACCATTAAGCAACCTCTTAGTGCTCAGCTTGAGGATGGTAACATCTTCCTCATCTTAGAAGCCTAGGGAGGCTTTTTAAAAAAAAGATTTATTTATTTATACATGCAAAAACTGGGGTATTGGCCAGAGGTGTGGAGGGTGAGAGGATTCACCAGAGACAGAGTGGGGAGCAAAAAGGATAGAGTGAATGAAAGACACTGCTGAGGGGAGCAGTGGGCAAGACAGGAGAGGTCTGCTGCACCATATGGGCCACCTCTCTGGCTGGAGATCGAATTTGCGCTGCAGTGGCTAGAGATAGATAGCTTCATAGTGCTGACTTAACCCCTTGAGCCACCAGGGAGGCCCTCCGGGAAGGCTTTTGAACAACTTTGTGCTTTGTGGGGATTCTTTTAGCAAATACTAGGTAGAGATCAAAAGCAAGACCAACTTTAGTAAGTCTGGCTCTTAGCAAGAAGCTTCTCTCTCCCATCTGATTTACAAGGCACTATCATTTATGATCTGAAGGTACAAAGCCAATTTGCTATGGTGTAAGGGGCTGATAGAACACAGCAAAGAATATATACATGGGAACTTGTGTTTAACTGGTCTCGGCAGCAAGTTGCAGTTGGTTTTAGCAATTGGTGGTGTGAGCATATAAGTGATTAACTGCTCTAGAGTAGATGTATGACTTATAATACCTTGGATCCCCAGCCCATAGAATATAGTTTGTAGGGAAATACTTCTTGTTATAGGCATTGTAATTATTAATAGCCAATGCTAAGTGAGTGCTTACTCTTACATGTTGGCTCTTGTTTAACACAAACCACCCTATGAGGTAAACACAAATATCACCCCCCATTTTACAAGGGAAAAAAACTGAGCCTTCTCAGGTCCGTTTAGCCTGTAACTGACTAAAACAGATGCTTAACTTTAAAAACTGTAATGTTAGCCACTGTCTCATGCCACCTCTATTTTTCAGGCTAATTCAGCCATGGCTAGCGACATCCTTGGGTGAGGTAGATAATACCTAGGTACACTTGAGGATTGCTAAGATATTTGGCTAAGTCAATTATAAGGATTCCTTTCTATGTTGGACTTTAAACGTAGATTTATATAAAGTTGACCAGCAAGGCCAATCTGCCTGTTCCCTTATTAATATGCCTTTCCCCCAACATAGATCTATGCTATTGGCTCAATGAGAAAATCTTGATAGGTCAAGATTGTAAGATTCACAGTGGAATTTGAAATCTGGATTTGAATTTGAAAGCCCTTAATAGCACCCAAGAGTTATGTTTTCCAAGGGTACTAGAGGTGTTGGTGATCTTTATTTTATTATTTTTTAAAAGATTCATTTATGCATACAGTATTTGGGGTATAGGACAGAGGTGCAGGGGGTGAGAGGACTCACCAGAGACAGAGCAGGGAGCAGAACAGGCAGATCGACTGAAATCCACTGCTGAGGGGAGCAGCGGGTGAGGCAGGAGAGGGTTGCTGCGCCACGTGGGTCCCCTCCCTGGCGGAGGATCGAACTTGCGCTGCTATGCCTTGGATGCCTCACAGTGTGGCGCTCAACCTGCTGCGCCGAAAGGGAGGCCCTGATGATCTTTATTTTAGAAAGATACTAATTTGTCATACAAATGAATGTGACTTTTAGGATCAGGAATCTACACTCGGAACTATCAAGGGTTGTTGGGGTAGAGCGGTTCCTGTGAACCTTTATGGGAGGTGACCGGATAAATCTGTACTTTTGTAAAGTCTTCATCTTTGGGCTCAGATATAATATTTTTGGGAATTTATCGCTAAAATGCCAGTACCCTTTGGGAGAGGCATTATATGCCATCACTTCCTTAGTCCGTCCAGTAATGTAAAATCAGAGGAAACCAGTGTTACTTAACTTTACTCAAGGGTAAGATTGAAACATTAGCCAGGAGTGTGAGCGATTTTTTTTTTCTTTTTTATGTTATTTCTTTTTTAAAAAAATTTTTATTATTTTTAAATGAATTTGTTAATATTTACAGGTCTATATAATTATGTCTTTACATTTTTGCTCCCCCATATGTACAAGAGACCCTTGTGAATGTGTGTTTGGAAAGTGGTAGGATGGCAGAGATGGCAGGTTAAGTTAACACTTGGCTCTGGATAACTGAGAAAGAAGTTTCTTCTAGCTCCTGGGAAAGAGGCAGACAAAAGGGTCAAAACCTGACATTACCCTCTTTTAATCTGCAACCTTCCTCTGAACACCTCCATCATGACAGGAACAGAATTTCTGAACTGTCAATGAGTGTTTCCTTAGCATTGATTATTTCTCTCCTGAGTTCAATGCTAACTTGCATACCAGCTAGTGATGCAAAGGGTGATAACTGAATTGAACAAAGTCTAAAGTTCTCTAAACAACCCTAAAACCATGTTTTGCTAATAGATACATAGACTAGTACTTGCTCACACTGGGAATCAGCTAGTTGATTAATTTATTTTGGAAACGATTCTACCAGGTGTTCTTAAATAACAATCTGGCAATGCAAAAATAGGAATGCTTCTATAAAGTCAAAAGACAAATGCTCTTTCCACAGTGGTGAGGTGGAAAGCGCATGGACTTTGGAAACAGACGAACTTGGGCAAGTTACTTAAACTCTTTATGCCTTGGTTTCAGTTTTCATAACTTTAAAGTGAGGGTAAAATTATTTACCCTGCTTCAAAGAATCACTGTGAGGCTACAGAACGATAACATGTGTAAAATAGCTAATAGAGTTCCTGGCATGGAAAATGCCAGTTCCACTCATTTCCCCTGGGGAAACCATGTTGGGGTAGAAAAAAGATTAAAATATGGAGGGACAGGAACCACAGCTCATTAAAATCAATCCTAATGAAGCTAAAACATGATACAGTTCTGTAGAGAAATGGTTTGTGTTCAATGCCTCAGGGAGCAAACTTATTGCAGTGCCTGGAAGAGATAGACAACAAAAGATGATGGAAGCATGGAACTCCAAACCCAGTTGCCATTCTAGTCACTGTTGAGAGGCCCTTCATCATACAATGAGTATATCAGAGCCATCTCTGTGTAACAAGAATATGACATTTCCAATGTACATTGTCACTACCAATTTGGGAAAAAAAGTCCCATTCAAATATAGCCATATCATTGCATCTATTCTAACAGACAAAACAAACAAAAACTACCAAAAAACAAAACCAGTCTTTATTGTTGGGGAGGATGTGGGGAAATGCACTCATGGACACTGCTGTTGGGAATGCAAGACACAACTTTTTGGATAATGATTTGGTAGTTTCTATAAAATATTAAAACAGGTCTTTATATGAGCCCAGCTATTCCATTTCCATATATGTGTAGCTCAGGGAAATAGCCCATAGGCATTTGGAGGCATACACAATAGATGGTTATTTCAGTTGTAATAGTCTGACAGCTCATCAGTTGGAGAATTACATTACAGCACATTATGTGATGAACTACTTTGTAGACATTTCAAGCTGAGATGTATTGGGTATAGGGACATGGAAGTATTCCTGTGATTCAGTGTTGAGATTTTAAAAGGCAGTTGCAGTACAACGTTTATAGCATGGTATCAATATTTTGTAAAATTCTGAAAAACAATATATACTTTTATTTGCATAGAAAAAGTCTAGAAGGATAAGACTTACCCCTAGGGGATAGTGACATATGTGTTATTGGTGGGAGGAATTGTGAAGGGACACTTTACTTGTTTGCCTTTAGATTTGTATATTACTTGAAATTTTTTTATTGTTGCAATCTTTTTTTTAAAAAAATATGCATACAAGAGCTGGGATACAGGCCAGAGCCACAGGAGGTGAGAGGATTCACCAGAGAGAAAGTGGGGAGCAGAACAGGCAGATTGACTGAAATCCACTGCTGAGGGGAGCAGCGGGCGAGTCAGGAGAGGTCTGCTGTGCCATTTGGGTTCCCTCCCTGTCTGGGATCGAACTTGCACTGCTGTGCTGTGGATGCTTCACAGTGAGGTGCTCAACCCACTGCTACACTAGGGAGGCCCTATTGTTGCAATCTTTTAAATAAATCATAATAAAATAAATGAATGTAACAGATTGGCACGGTCACTTCAAGTTCAGGCTTGGTTTGTAGTTTCTCAGTTCACGTAACAATAATGATAATGATAGTAGCTAACATTAACACAGTGCTTACTATGTGCTTTACACATACTAGCTCATATGATCTTCGCAAGATCCATATGAAGTTATTTTAGTCTCATCACACTGCTATAACAAAAATGCCATATAGTAGTTTACAAACAACAGAAATCTATTTCTCACAGTTCTGGAGGCTGAGAAGTCCAAGATCAAATCACCAGGAGATTCAGAGTCTGGAAAGGGCCAGTATCCTATAAGTTGGAAAGGGCCTCTTTTATAAAGCATTAGTTCAGGTGTCTCCACCCTCATTAACTAGTCACATCCCAAAGGCCCACCTCCATATACCATCATATAGAGCATTAGGATATTAACATGAATTGGATAGGGGATGCACAAGCAAACATTCAGTGTATAGCAGAGGTAAGACTGTGATTATCATCCACATTTTACAGGTCAGAAAACTGCAGCTCAGCGAGACTAAGACTTAAAAATATACATTTTGGAAATGATGGAGCTGGGATTTGAAGTCAGAGAATTTACCTTTAGAGTCAGCATGCTTAAGCAATAGTTCATATTGTCACTCAGGTGAAAGAAACAGAAGACAGTCTACTCTCTCTAAGAGTTTAGAGACTTTGGGAGAAGACATACCTTCTCTTGTTTTTCTGTCTGTCTCCCCCCACCAACCCCAACACACACACATATAGAACATATGAATTCAGAAATACACATGACAAATACTGCCCTATGACATGGTGTCCCTGCCATTTTTTCAGATGTACAAGGTCAAACAATTTTCATAATAACCTAAGACATTGTTTCCTTTTTTTTTTTTTTTAACATGTTGGCATTTGCATTGATGGGGTAAAAGCAATGGTGGGTAAAATTGTTGGTGCCTTAACATGAATCAAATTAGTGACACCAATATCTATCACTAATAAAATCACTGTGTTCATCATTGCTACACACACACTGAAAAAACAGTGCGAATTTCTTAAAAATGTCTTGATGAATCAATAAAAATTATTAATAAAAACAAAAACCAAAAAACAAAACATCTATTAATACGAAAGAGTGCTGCAAAGGATGACTACTGAAGGAAGCTTCTGGGAAAAAGTATTCATTGTGGGCTCAAGGATTCAGAGACCAGTGCTTAGAGTTGGACCTACAACTTGCTTTCTCCCCTGATTCTGCTGTGGCCAAGAACATTCTTTTTTTAAAAGATTTATTTATGCATACAAGAGCTGAGGCACAGGCCAGAGTCACAGGAGGTGAGAGGATTCACCAGAGACAGAGCGGGGAGCAGGACAGGCAGATTGACTGAAATCCACTGCTGAGGGGAGCAGCGGGCGAGGCAGGAGAGGTCTGCTGCGCCATATGGGCCCCTCCTGGCTGGGGATTGAACTTGTGCTGTTGTGTTGCAGATTCTTCACAGTGTGACATTCAACCCGAGGTACCACCAGGGAG
This sequence comes from Galemys pyrenaicus, assembly GCA_019455555.1. Lineage (NCBI taxonomy): Eukaryota > Metazoa > Chordata > Mammalia > Eulipotyphla > Talpidae > Galemys > Galemys pyrenaicus. The sequence goes on from JAGFMF010011922.1 coordinate 2,608,990, forward strand.
GCCCCGCCAAGAACATTCTTTTTTTATTATTATTTATTTTTAATATAATTTTTAAAAAATTTACATATATTTGACATCAATTGTAATCCCCATGTATTCCCCATCACCATAACACCAGTGCACCATCACCTCAGTCTCCCGTGCCCCCGTCTGCCCTTCACCCTTCCCCTATTCCCTCCCCACCAAGTGTCCCCAGTTTGTCCTTGTCTTTTCATTTTTGGTTTTTGTTTCTTGTTGTTGTTATTATTGTCAAGAACATTTTTAATGAGGAAGCTGGCAGCGGTATTGAGCAATTTTTAATTAAAGTGTGTGTGCATGTGTATGTGTGTATTTTCCCACACACGTTACTCTCCACTGCTGGGCTTGGACAGTGCAGTAAGGCTTCACCAATAATGGTAACTAAAATCATTCTGTTGGCCTCTCCTGCAATGAAAGCATCTACAGGCTAGGTCGGGAGAGCCACCGTAATGTTCCCTGTCTCACTTGACTCTCATTAATACGGAGTAACTCCAGCCCAAGGTCATATGAAACATTGTGCACAGCTGGAAGGGCTTTTCAGTGCTCTCTCTTAACTCTTCCTGTAGAGGAAGAAACTGAAGCCCTGAAACTGAATTTACTTGACCAGGTCACACTGCTATTTTGGTAGCCAAGATACTGCATATATGGTAGGAGTTCATTCTCCTGTGAAGTCAATTGTCTCCTGCCTAAAGGTTCCCCTTTGCCTTGTGGTTAAGGTAAAGGATCTAGGGGTTTTATATAGGATTTACTGTCATCCTCCCTCCTTCCCTAAACACAGACGATATTACAGTACAAGAATATTTCCTAAGGGTTTTGTGTTTTTCTCTGTTTTTTTTTTTTTCATTTACCCTTCATATAATATTACTAGTGGTATTTAGTCAGCCCTTTTCCTTCCAGAACATGGATGGAGAGGAGAAAATGCTCTATCTGTCCATACATGAATTTTCAAAGCATCATTATAGTGGTCAGAGGATGAGTGATGGGACTCGCAGTAGAATCTTGAGAACAGGCCCTAGTTTTCAGGGATGGAATTTCACTTGCTTGCTTGGAGGACAATGAGTTAGTACCTCTGTGACACGATCAATTATATAGGGCCAGGGTGAGAGTTACATAACAGACCTGCCTGCTGGAAAAACCTTATAAAACAGAGTGGGGGGAGGGGGCAGTTGTGCTGTGTGATTGCATAATAATCTGGTGAAAAACAAAATGCCTTACTCATTTTAATAAAAACACTGGAAAAAATGATGAGTCTTCACTCTGTCTAATCAATTGCAGGGCTTCATAATAAAAGCGAAGCTGCTTTTTCTCCACTAATAAGCACAAAATCAGTCTTCAAAAGCAGCATATTTTATTGTACTTATTCTTGGCTCTTCAACTCCCCAATTTATAAATGGTTATTTTTTTCCTAAGTTGGGAGCAGGTGGGATGGGGAAGAGCAAAACAGGATTCGTAGATGTCTATAGCTTTCTGAGATGTGTGTCATAAGACTACTTTCAAAATTCTTCCCAGTTCAACCCTACTAGCATTATTAAATTTGAAAGTTAATTTTAGAGTTGATTCATGTAGGCTAGAGCACACAAGGTGTGGCAGAGAAGAGAGAGAATTGATTCAATTCTGTTCTAGATAAATCCTGAGTCTGGACAAAATATGCTTGCCTCTAGGCCCAACCAGGTCCATCATTCCTTAATCCTCTTCTGGGATATTTCATACCAGCCTGCAAATAAAATGTGGTGCTTAAACTTCTTTTTATTTTCACTCCCAGCCAAACATTCAAACAATACCTTGCCTTTTCTTCCTTTATGCTGTAATGAGCTTTTTCCTTTAACTTGGTTCCTCTGATTCTTCTTAAAAATCTGAAAAGGTGATTTCTCCAAGGAAGCATTTTTTTTTTACAACTTCCCCATACTTCCTGACTTCAAATATAGATTTAGATACTTCTATTTTGTGTTACCCCAGTACACCTTGCTTTGTCTGCCACTGTCTCTTTACATGCCTTTCTTCCTCCATTCACGGAACACTCAAGGACAGGGACACGCATGCGTTGGGTCTGCATTTGCATCAGGCAGCACTGAGCTGGACACAGTGAAAGAGCTTGAATTGAAAATTCAATTTCTTGAATTGGACTAAATGCTGTTAGCCCATTTGAGCTGAGAGGGGCAGTAGTAAGTTTAAATGTTCCTTTTAGTATGGATTTTGAGAACAATATCTAAAAAGCTTAAAAGCAAGAAATATGGAGGATGTGGGGTATAGCAGCACAACAAACAGGGACAACTTGTGTCTGTGACCTGGACATGCTTTCCTTCAACTGGTGTCCTTGGCGCTAACTATTGCCAGCATTATTTCCTCAGAGACCTGTCTTCATTGAGTCATATTTCCTCAAGTTGAATTGGATTTCATGGGTGGTTTACCTAGTCCAGGGACTCTCAGTAATATTCAGGAAACACTCTGTGCCATGGTGAGCACCAAGGTGCACCTGTCTCAATTTATACAGCTGTTCATTTGCTGCGCAGGGAAGCAGGTGGTTGCACGCCAGGACATGCTGGCATTATTGTGGAGAAACAAATAGTTTTGCTTCAGTAGAAACTCCACTAGTCAGGGTGATGTTAAAGAATGAGGACTTTTCCAAGAGGAAGAATGCCAGTGCAAATGGAGAGGAGGTAGGTGTGTGTGCGTGTGTATGTATGTTTGTGTGTGTATGTGAGAGGAGTGGGGAGGCAAGGAGGCGAGGGGAGGAGAGGAAAGAGAAGAGGACTACTTGATCCCTGTAATTTAGACACTCATCTAAAAATAAAAGCAAAAATTTACACTGTGTATTCAAGCATTGTGCTTAGCACCTAACAAGGTTTATCTTAGCAAATGCTCACAATAATCTTGTGAGATAATGTTTTCAAGAACCTCATTTCATATGTGAAAATAGTAAGGTTTGAGTAAATGAAATAACTTTCCAGATGTCACAGAATGGGAGGTTTAAGCTTTATTAGTTTTACTCCAAAAGTAATGTTCTTCCAATCCAATGAAAGGTATAATCTACATGCCGTAAGAGACATAAATCAGGTTGTATACTATTTCACCTACATATATACATACCTGACAACCACCCAGGTCAATATATGGAACATTGCCATCATCCCAGAAAGTTCTTTTATGCTCCTTTCCAGTCAGTAGCAGCCCTATCACCCACCATCCATCCCCCAAGGTAATTCTGTTTCTCTCACCATATATTAGTGGTGTACAAAGTGTGGACGCTGGACAACAGCATCAGCATATCCTGGGAATGTGTTTGGAATGCAAATTCTCAGGTCCCACCCCAGACCAGCTGAATATGTGGGGCCCTGAGGATTGTTTTAGCAAGCTCTTTAGGTGGTTCTGTGACACCACCAAGTTTCAGAACTGCTGCATAGAGCGATTTTGCATGTTTTAGAAATACATACATATGTGCACACACGTAATTATATTGTACTTTTTATGTCTGTTCTTTTTCTTCTCGCCAAATATCTGTGAAATTTATTCATATTGCTTCACGTATCAGTAATTACTTCATCTTAAATTGCTGATTGGTATTCCTTTTTATGAATATACAATGTTATTTCTTTTGGTAGGTTGTTAGTAGAAGTTTTATTGAGGAAAGATTATTAAGAAAAGTCTCACATTTGTCTAAGACAAATTTGTGGAATCACAAAAATTAAGAAGGGTCATGAGTAAAGCAGGTCATGCGTCACATAATGCAACTTCAGAAAGACAATTCTGCCATCACAACCAAATCTTTCCCACTTGTTTTTGACCAGAAATTTATGTACTAGGAAGATAAGACTTCTTTTTCGTAATGAATGCTAAACCTTAAAAGTCATGTGTTTGCTCCAAAACTTAAAGAAGAAAAAAAGTATTAATCTATCTTTTCTTGTTGGTAGAGTTAAGCGCATAGATGCTAAATATATTACATGTACATTTTCACTTACAAATCCAGTCCTCAACAGTCATTACTAATCAATCATGCTACTTTAAAATGTTGATTCCCAAGGCAATCTCAGGATCTTTCTCAACAAATTATCCCAGGCATTACATACCGATCCATCATCACTGACAAGACATCTCTAGCTCCATTCGTGTGTGTGTGTTTCTAATGGTGTTTAAAATCGAAAAGAGGGGATGACACCATGGAGTATGTATGACTCAGAAAGGAGAACCAAAGGCATTTTTCAGGGACATGTTTTCTCATCAGAGTACACTGTAAAGTACATTAGGAGTGGGTGGCCAGGATATAGTAAATTTTCAGTTAACTGGATATGAAAAATCAGAATAACAACACCAAAAACAATAGTAATAACAACCTACTACTTTCATTAAAAACTATGTATTGGGTCTTGTGGTAAGTAATTTGCCTGCATCATCTCAGTATGAGATGCATTAAATTGAGCCTTAAGAGGTGCCTACATCCATGTGAAAGTGCGATTCAAGCCTATATTCCAAGTTCTTAGAAAACCAGCATTCCAAACCTATTCTGAGATAATTAGATTTGACTATTTAGAACTTTCTTTCTTCCCATCTCTTGTTAAAAGTGTCTATGTTGTATGTACTTGTCTTCTTTGCCTTAAGTTACCTGCTCATACAAATGTGGGCTATCTTTGGGCTTTCTGAATGCTAGATAGAGGTTAGGGTATTCCTTAGAAATTTGCTTTTAAACTACAGTTGAATTAAAATATTTAATCATTTAACAAATATGTAATAAAATCTACTATGTAACATCTGCTAGACTTTAAGCTTCATGAAGGCAAAGATCTGTCTTTTTACTAGTACATTCCCAGTACCTGCATCTAGTAACAGGTAGGTGCACAATAATACTTGTTAATGAATGAAAGATGAATGAATTCCTGCAAGCATGAATGCCAGGCATTGAACTAGGCTCTGGAATATGAGCTTCGCTTCTAATTTTGGTCATTTGCACCTGAGCAAAGATGTAGCATAGAACCACTTAGATAAATGTTATAAACTTTTGATTATTAGGATTCTGGAATTCCTGTACACAGTCAACATGTAAGGAAAATACAAAGTTTTGTATTCTCAGGGTGTTCTGCTCTTTTCCCAAAATAGCTTAATGGTTAAGATTTTATTTCCAAGAGACAGGAGCTTGCTGAATATATTGATACTGGCAGGAAAATGTAAACATCATGTCCATGGTGATTTTTACATTGGATGCTACATTAAAAAATGCAAAATAATGAAAGAAGGAATAGAAGTCTCCACCATTTTTTGCACAGTTAAAATGCATTACATGGTAAGGTAGTCTTTTTCAAAAATAACAGTGTTGTTCTAGTATTGAACAAAATGCTTCGGTGATTTCTTTGTAAAATTGAATAGTACATTCCTAATCCAGTGAAAGTGAACATTCAAAAATGTCTGTTTTTTCCTGAGATTATTCACAGGACCTGGGACAATGGCAAACAACTTACCTGATCATTTCCATGGAAACTTCATGCTCTTGTCTCACACTAAAGAAGAACAAATGGCACACTCACAGAATTGAAGTGGTGCCTATGTTCCCTCAGCATCAAATGCAACTGGGTTCTGTTGAACAAGAACCAGAAGGCTTCCATTAGCCATACAAACAGTGCCAGCCAGTCACTGAATTGGAACCACCTCTTAAACACAAGTAGGTAAAGCAGGTCTTTTTTACTTCAGTGGTAGAAGGAAAGATTTCCATCTTTTTGCTATCATTTGCTTACCCAGATAATAAGGATTATCTTTTAGGAAGGGCAATACAAACTTCTTTTTTTGGCCTATATTGTCATCCTAGGGGACCATGTCCTAAGAAATTTAAGCAGTAACTACAATGCAGGGCTTGTATTCCAGAGTAATACTGCGTAACTGGAGGAGGAATTCAGTGTGTGTGTGTGTGTGTGTGCATGTGTGCATGCATGGGTTTGCATGTGCTTGTTTGTTTTCTGTTTTAGGGGCAATGACTGCTACGGTGCCAGACTGTGGTGATATAATAACACAAAAATGTTTTTGGGTTTTTTTTTGGAGGATGATGATAGTATACTTAATTGTTTTTACCAGATCCAGATTTTGGGTTTCCCATTGTGACTGTAACAAATCACCACAAACTTAGCGATATAAAACAACATAAATATCTTACATTCTGGAAGTAGGAAGTCTTAAAACCAAGGCATCTGTAAGACTGTGTGTCTTTTGAAGGTTTTAGGAGGGAATCAGTTTCTTTCCCTTTTCTAGCTTCTGAAGGCAGCCCATATTCTTTGGCTTATGCCCTTCTCTCCCATCTTCAAAGTGCCTTACTTCAACCTCTATATTTGTCATTACATGTCTTTTTCCTGTTTTTGGCTTTCTTGCCTCTTCCTTGTAAAGAATCCAGGAATTACAAAGGACCCACAGGAATAATGTAGGTATTCCTGCCATCTCCACATTGTTAATTTCATCACATCTGAGAAATCCCTTTTGCCATCTTAGGTAGCATTCACAGGTTCCAGTGATCAGGACATGGATAGCTTTGGAGGCCATTATTCTGTCTACTACACCATTCTAGCTACAATGATACAGTGTCTTCTTTACTTGGTTAGGACACTTACATTCATGAGGCTAATACTGCTTTTCCAATGTGGCTAATATTGCTTGTCCAGTGCTCATAAAGTCCAGTACTGATGATTATGTGTTATAGAACAGTCTTAATAATAATAATAGTATGAGGTAAACATGATTATCATCTTATGAAGATGTAGTAGCGGAGCTTATAAAAGTTAATAAATTTGGCCACATAGCTAGGAAGTGGTGAAGTCAGGATTTAAATCCTGGTATAGTGTCTAAAACATTTGAAATTTCTAGCTCCCCCAACTGAGCATCATAAGTTGTGCTAGGTTCAATTGCTCCATTCCCTGATCACAGTGTGTACCTAAGTCTGGATCAGAGATACCACAGCTGGGTGCCTTTGGCTGTGGGAAACTAGACGAGGGCAAATGCATCACTGCTGTTACAAGAAAGATTTATTAAAGTCAGTGTATGCCCACCACCCTGTGCAGAGTCCACACTTCACTAATGATGCTGGCTCATTTGGGCCACATTGATATTATCAGCAAATTAGTTTGTAGCCATACTATTTTATGGTTATCTCTGAATAAAAGGGGTCATCTACCTCTTGATCAGTTCCGTGAACAGGATATGCCTAGCCACTGGCAATTATCAAGTTTCATAAGCATCTTTAACTCTGAAATTGATCTACCTCCAGAAGAAAGAGATGGCTTTCAGCATTTTTTAACTGTTAAAAAAAATAGTTCCTGAGACAAGTTGTGTCCCTGGGCTACAGATCTCAATATAGATCATTGGAGTCTAGTTAATCCAGAAGGAACATGGCTGTATTTGAAATGTTCCCTTTTATATTCCCTTTAAGGGCTGGTTAGCTCAGTTGGTTAGAGCATGGTGCTTATATTCCCTTTAATAGTATGTTACTGCATCTTTTCAGGGATAGTGAAAGGTCAAGCCCAAAGCTGATAGTCCAGATGACATTAATCTGATTTTATCCAAAGACTGTTCTGCCCTTTTAGAGCCCCTCTGCTCTTTAAGTATTCATCTCAAGCTCCCTCACAGCCTCCCCCACCTCATGTTATCCCACAGATCATGCAGATGCTCTATCTCTTACTCTAAGTTCTGATTGCTCCTGCGACCCTTTCTCTAATGGGATTCTATTCCTTATTGATTTTGAAATAATTATGCTCCTTGTTATTAAAATATATAACTTTTTGATTCTTTCCAATTAATATTTCTGAGAAGAGGGGAAGGAAGAAGGAGTGGGGGAATGGTAGGGGAAGAAAAGAGATAATAAACTGGGGTGGGATGGGGTGGGGAGGAGAGAGATTGAAATTTTCAAAGCTCTCACACCTGGATCTAAATCTGATCCTCTTCCATAATTTCTTCTTTTGTCATATTCTGTTACTCTTCCAAGTACCAAGTAGCCTCAAGAACTACCTCTTACCCTATTCATCAAAATTTACCTAGTTCTATTGAGTTTTTGGTTCAGTTTTACATTAAAAAATTTAATATGTGTTAGGTACTGTACTAAGAGACCAAACAATATTGGACAAGTTGTATAACCTGGAGGAAATTTTAGGTTAAGAATCAGTCATGTTCTTCAAACTCTACTACAAAGCAATAGTAATTAAAACAGCATTGTACTGGAACAAAGAGAGACACACAGAACAATAGAACCATATAAAAAGCACAGAAGTAAAACCACACAACTATGGACAACTGATCTTTGACAAAGGATCAAAGAATTTGCAATGGGACAAAGATAGCTTATTCAATAAATGGTGCTGGCAAAACTGGTCCACAATATGCAAAAAAAAAATGAAACTGGACCACTATCTCACACCATGCACATAAATCAACACAAAATTGATAAGAGACCTATATATAAGACCTGAAAATATAAAATATATAGATGAAAACACAGGTGAAATACTGCAGGACTTACATCTCAATAGCACATTTGAGGTGGCAGTCCCCAAAGCAATAAAAATGAGAGAGAAGATAAACAGATGGGACTATATCAAGATAAAAAGCTTCTGTTCAGCAAAGGAAACATTAAAACAAACAAAAAGAAACCCCACTGAATGGGAAAATATCTGCGCTCCACACAATGGACAAGGGTCTGATCACAAAGATATACAAAGAAATCATAAGACTCAAGAAAAATAAAGTAAAAAACTCAATCAAAAAATGGGCAGAAGAACTTAAAAGACACTTCTCCAAAGAGGACATACACATGGCCAACAGACACATGAGAAAATGCTCAGCATCCCTCATAATCAGGGAAATGCAAATTAAGACCACAATGAGGTACCGTAACCTTACACTGGTGAGAGTGGCGCACATCAAAAAAACTAACAATAACAAATGCTGTCGAGGAAGTGGAGAATAAGGAACCCTAGTACACTGCTGGTGGGAATGCAAGCTAATCCAACCATTATGGAAGACTGTATGGAGGTCCCTCAGTCTACTAGAAATGGAACTACCATATGATCCGGCAATCCCACTCCTAGGAATCTATCCAAAGGACACAAAAACACTGATCCGAAAGAGCACCTGTACTCCTATGTTTATTGCAGCACTATTTGTAATTGGTAAGACCTGGAAACAACCCAAATGCCCAAAATAGAGGACTGGATCAAGAAGATGTGGTACATATACACAATGGAATATTATTCAGCAACCAAAAATGACAAACTAGTGTCATTTATAGAAACATGGATGGAGCTAGGAGGAATTATACTCAGTGAAACAAGTCAGATGGCAGGAGAAAAAATATGGGATGGTTTCACTCTTAGGAGGAATGTGAAAGAGCAAAAGCTACAATAACAAAAGAAAAAAAAGAATGAGCTCAAGGAAATGGGCAATTACAACCAAAAGCAATAAAAAATACTCAACAAGACCAAAAGGTCAAAGATAAACCAAAGGGACCATTGTGGGGGGGAGGGGAAGGAAGGGAGGGCAAAGATGGGGATGTGGGCATGGAGAGTACAAGGGACTGAGGTGATGGTGCATGGGTGAAATGGTGGTGGGAACTCCCTGGGAAATATAAATGATGTCAAATATAATTAAATAAATAAATTTAAATTTAAAAAAGTCATGTTAACAGAGCATTCTGGTCTATAGTATGGATGAATGAACATAAAAGTGGGGAAAGAAAGTTCTTGAAGACCTCACTTTTCATTTTTGGTGAATCAATATATGTTAATTTGGCAAACTGTTGAGAGGCCTCATTTCCTCGATAATGTATTTGTCTTTCTGCCTTTCTTTTCCGTGTTCATGGCCCATTCAGACCCATACCCATGTCTATTCAAAGTCAGAATACTTAATGCAGCCAGTCTTCATGCTTCCTCTCTGATGTCCTAACCACCCTGTTATCCGCTGCTTGTCTTCCACACTCTAACAGATTAGTCTTCATAAAATATTTCATTGAAAAATCATTTACCCTCTCCCTCCCACCTCCTTCAGCAATGAAATCTTCAGTGATTCTATACTGCTTTCAAGATAAAACCCATGCCCTCATCTGACATTCATTGTTCTCCAATCCAGTCCTCACTTATGAGCTCATCCTACTTTTCTATAATTTTGAACACAAAACCTAATCCTTACTCTTAAGCTTCCAGATATTAGTTGCTTTCCTACTTTGCTCAGAATATCCTATTTGAACCCCAGGTAGATCTAAGTTGTATTTTTCCTTCAAGAATTAGCTCAAGCTCCATACTCTCTATAGAAATTCCCTGATATACCCCATCCCTCTGTGATCACTTCTTTCTCCACTTCTTTCAATCCAATAGATTTTAGTCATCTAGCATTTGACATAGCTAATCCACAGCACTTACTTTTCTTGCACAATTCTAGTCCCTCTAACCGAGCTGTAATCCACTTAAGATAGAGATTGTATCTTATGTTCTTTAGTATCTCCAATGTTTAAGTGGCTCAGAATAGTTTTATGATGATGGTAATGAGTCAGTCCTGTAATACTCATAAGGGATCTATGTGGAAGAAACTCTTAAGAATTGCTTTCCATGTAGGGAGAGCCAATCAAATTATTTACATGAAAGATCAAAGAGAAACTTACTTGAAGATCAAAATTAAGTCAAAGGTAGAAGTCTAAATGTGGCAGGGGCCAAAGAGGGAGTAAAATTAGACTGGAGATCTGTCAATATTTATTAACACGTGTTTACACAATACTTACTATATGTTGGGGATTCTTTTTTTTACATTTATTTTTAAAAACTCTTTATTATTTTAATTTATATATATTTGACATCAATTGTAATCCTCATGTATTCCCCATCACCATATCACCAGTGCACCATCACCTCAATCCCCTGTGCTCCCGTCTGCCCTTAACCCTCCCAATAGCCCCTCCCCACCAAGTG
>JAGFMF010011922.1:2619973-2661792 GCA_019455555.1 Galemys pyrenaicus
ACTCATCTGTTTTTGGGCACTTGGGTTGTTTCCAGGTCTTACCTATTGTAAAGAGTGCTGCTATAAACATAGGGGTGCAGGTATTCTTTTGAATCAGTGTATCTGTATCTTTTGGGTATATTCCTAGGAGTGGGATTGCTGGATCATATGGAAGTTCCATTCTTAGTAGATTGAGGTACTGCCATACTGCTTTCCATAATGGTTGGACTAGCTTGCATTTATGTTGGGGATTATTCTAAGTATTTTACAAGTATTGATTCATTTTTCTCACCACAACTTATTTTTAGTACTCCCATTTTAGAGATGAGAAAACCAAGGAACAGAGAGGTTAAGCCATTTTCCTAGAGTCACATGGCTAGTAGGTGATAGCTCTTGAATTTCAGCTCCAGTACTCTGATTTTTAATTTCTCTTTTCTCACCCGATGTGTGATGGTGATTTTCCAAAAGGGAATATTGTGTCCAGTGGTGAACTGGAGAGGGTATGATGAACCAAGTATCATATAAATATGTTTTGAAGAAAATTGTGGGGCACAATAAAGCTTTCTGTGGGTTAGGTCAGTCAGAGTTCTAGGAGTTTGCAAAGCCTGGACTGAGACCACAAATGACAGGAGAAAGCTTATTTTTCTCTGCCTTAGTAACATATTCCAGGGTGCAAGAACCACCCCTGGTTATGTCTTCTTTACCTTAACATCAGGTTGCACCCCTTTCTGGGGATTTCTCAAAGAAAAGGAAATATCAGTGTTCACTGCCATCACTTTATATGTTTAGACTTGCAGATTCAGCTTGTAAAAGATTTATGAACCTCTCAAATAAGATAATGACTTGCCTGTGTTTACTCCTATGGCACTTTGCTTATACCTCCACACTGTTGTTTATCAAATGTCACTCTCCTATTTGAAATGAAGAATTTTCTACTCTTTTTAGCACAAGAGATTCTCTCTCTAGATAATAACTTAAAAATGTTAACAGCTTCTAACAGTTTTAATGTGTGTTGATCTAAAATATATTTAGCGATTCCCTAACAGCTTCTAATCTTTGTATGTTGCCTTCTGAAAACAGTCACCCATTTTTACAGTGCTCTGGGTGTAAATTCAGATTTCTACCAGCCCAGAACTTCTAAAACTAACATGAAACAATCTGCATCTTTGAAAATGTTGATACTTTTATTTTCTGTAAGCAAACATCAATCCCACTTATTATTTAACTTTAAACATTTATTTTGTATTCTTTTAGCCATGTTGCTTAAAATAATCCTTTTCCTTTATCTATTTATATGAAAGAAGATGTGTTCTGTTTCTTTCCCTCTTCTCTCCCCCTCAGTCATTTTAATTTGGTTGCTTTCTTCTGAATCTCGTGCTTCCTCTTGTGTCTTCAGGGTTGGTTATCCTTCCCCTAGATAGTTGCAGGTCCCAGGTCAAAGTCAGTCTATCTCTTTTCTTCTTCCTCTCTTTGTCTCTCTCTCCTTGTAAGCTGTTGGTCTCCAAAAATGGGTTGTCAGTTAAAGCTGTTCTTCCAGGTAGAGGGAGAGGTATATATCTCAGTTCTGTAACTGGAGGTGGAGATGGGGGAGGAAGAATATCAGGGTGATCCACCACTCTGAGTTGCCGTCTGCTATTTGGTATTTTTATATTCTTGGGAAGAACAAGATTTTAAAAATTTTAGAAAAGCACATCTCACACAGGGAAAATTTCCTTCTTGTCCAAATCTTTCATTGGGACTTCATAGGAGATGAATTGCTCCCTCGCCAGCACAACCATCATCTTATTATAATTATATTATAAATGGTTATAATAAAAACCATTTGTTCCCTTCTCAACTTGGATTACATTGCAAGTCTTTTTCCATTAACTTGACACTGAACTGCATCATTGACTTATCCTTTCCTTCTTGCTACAATCGTATAGTAAGCATTTTCTGGTGTGATTATTTTTTAAAACATAATTTTAAATATCAGCATGTTACTCCATTATGTTTCTGTACCATAATGTATTTAGTTATTCTTCTAATGTTTAATATGTAGATTGTGTTTCTCTCAGCATTATACAATTTACAAGACCCATCTGGTATATTAGGTTTTATGTACATGTCTAATTATTTCCTTAGATGATGTCCTTGCAAGTAGAATTATAACTTGCTTTTTTATTAAAATGTTTTAAATTAAGAGCTAATTATGATTTTAAATTATAAAATGAAAATAAGTCAGACACTAAAAAAAAAGTGTATAAAATAGAAACTCTCAGTCATTTCTGTCATCTTACACCTTAGAGATTAGAATTCTTATCAGGTTAATGTCTGTTTTTACCTTGAACAATATTAATACTCTTTTTATTATTGTCTATTGATATCACCAAAGATAAACCTTATGAAAATCCTACTAGCAGCAGAAAATCCTATGCTGACCTCACTTTATACGCATCAGCCATAAGTATTCCTGTTTATAAATGTTCAACATTTGGTGAGCAATAATTCTGAGAGTACATTTTACATAGACAATATTGATTATATATACTTATTATTTATAAATACGTCTTACAGACATTTTCTTGAGCTTTTAATTAAAAATTTTGGAGCATTTTCATTATACAGTTTTTACTTTATTATGTAGTCACATTTCTCTTTTCCTTTATGATTTAACTTTCTTTTATATTTAACAGACCTCCCTTCTCCCATGTTCGGATGAACATTCACTTATATATTCTCAGTCATTTAAGCTTTAAAATGTTTAAAATACAATCTAAATTATCATATATTTCAAACATAAGTATATAAACTTAGTATGACAAGCACCTATCTTGTTATACTATTTGTGTTATACTAGTTATAGAATAACAATCACACAGTCTTAGGAGATGCTAACATTTTGCCACATTTAAAAAATTTTTTTAATATCAAAAAATAGTTATAGCTATGGCTAATGATCTACCTCCATACTAGTCCACAGCATGCGTCTATTGAAATTGTGTACATTTTTATGTTTCCTATATATGTAGAATCATATGTACTATGAAACACTCAGTACCATTTCCCAGCATCAAATCGACCACTTCCACTCATTCCTTCCACGTCCTTGTCCTCCATTCTGAGTCTAAGACTTTTGTTATTGGGTTCTGACAATTGGCCTTTTAAAAATTGTGGATTTGTTGGCTTCTTTATGTAGTTTTGATTCCAGTCCTTTGATGTGCTATGTAGTAAACCTCTGTTCTCTCTTGTCTTTTGAATTTATAACACTTTATGACACATACAACTTTAAGTTTTAACATAGTATATTCACCAGCTACTGCCTCTGTAATTTGCATTGCTTTGTTTTGTTCAAAATATAGTATCTTAATTCAATGACATGAAAGTATTTTCCATGTTCTAAAAATTTTTAAGTTCATATTTTCAAATATAGGTATTTGATTTACATGAATTTATTTTTCTGTTGTTATAAGAGTATTTACTGTCTTTTACAAAATAAATAGCAAATTGTATGGCACTATTTTTGAACAGCACATTCTGCCCGCATTAATTAGTAATGCTTTCTCTGTCATATGTCAAGTTGCCATATAAATATCAGTCTTTTTCTAGGTCTTCTATTCTGTTTCATAGTTTTATTTGTTTACACCTGATTGAATAACCACTGTTAATTAGTATAGTTTTATGATGAATCTTGATATCTGGTAGGGCAAATTCTCTTTTGAAATCATTCTTTGACATTTTCTCGATTATTTTTAGGCCTTTGATGTCTCCAAATGAATTTCAGGGTCATCTTGTCCCTTTCTGTGAAATATTCTTTTGCAACTTAAATTAGAAGTCCTTAGATTTATTGATTAACTTGGGAACAATTGTGACATTTAAAATATTTTCTCTACTAACAAGCATGGTACAGGTTGTTCTTTATAGTTTTGTCATCTGCTAATGATAACAATTGTGATTCTTCATGTTCAATCTGTAGACTTTTATTCATTTTCCTCTTTCTTTGTACCAAATAGGATTTCTACTGTATACTCACTATAAGTAGCAATGATGTAATTCTTGTCATTTTCTCAACATTGAAAAGAATACTGGGAGGCCTTCCTGGTGGCGCAGGGGTTTAAGTTGAAGCACTATGAAGCTGTCAGGGTCTGGTGCAGCAAGAGTTCGATCCCCCGCCATGGAGGTGACACACATGGTGCAGCAGACCTCTCCTGCCTCACCCGCTGCTCCCCTCAGCAGTGTGTTTCAGTCATTCTGCCTGTTCTGCTCCCCACTCTGTCTCTGGTGAATCCTCTCACCTCCTGTGACTCTGGCCTATACCCAGGTTCTTGTATGCATAAATTTTTAAAATAAATAAAAGGAATACTGTATTTTGAATATTTTCCTACTAAATAACATGTGTACTGTTGATTGGGGTTGGTTTTTTTTTTTTTTTTGAGGTAGAGAACTTAGTAGGAAGTCATTTTAATTTTTAAATTATTTTACATATATATTTTAAAGATTTATTTATTTATACATACAAGCACTGGTGTACAGGCCAGAGGTGGGGGCCGTGAGAGGATTCACCAGACACAGAGTGGGGAGCAGAACAAGCAGATTAACTGAAACACACTGCTGAGGGGAGCAGCGGGAGAGGCAGGAGAGCTCTGCCATGCCTTGTGGGTCACCTCCCCAGCCGGGGGCAGGGATCGAACTCGTGCTGCAGTGGCTCTGGTTTGCTTCATAGTACATAGCTTAACCCATTGCACTACCAGGAGGCCCTATTTTTTATTTTTTATATGTATTACTTTATTCTTACATTGTTAATTTTTGGACAATATGTAATTTTTTTATATTTTATATATATTTATTCTTACATCATTGTTAATTTTTGGACAATATGTGATTTCTCCACTGGTCACTGTAGATCTCCTACCATCAAGGCACCCATAGTCCCTCCCCATAGTTCCTTGTGCTCTTCACCCCCCTGTTTTTACTCCTCCCCCAAATTACCCCTAATCTCCCTTCCTAGATGCTTCATATCTATGGTCAGTTTTCAAGCTTTGTCATCTTCTGACCTTTTGTTTTGTTTTTCCACATATGTAAGTGAAACCATCCTATATTTCTCTTTTTCCTCTGACTTCACTTAGCTTGGAGTTGATAGTTTTTATTAGGTTAAGGAAGATCCCATATATTTGTAGTTTGCTAAAAGATAATTCAGTCTTGAGCATGCTTTGGATTTTATGAAATAAATTCTGTATCTACTTTATGATATGATTTTCCCTTTGTTTTTTTTTATTTTCCCTTTGTTAAAATGATTATCTGTAGTAATAGATTTTCTAGTATTAACAGATTTTTACATTGCTGGTTAAACAGTCCTCATATCTTTAATACATATTGATTTGGTTTGCTAATATTTCATTGAGGATTTTTGCCCCTATATTGTAAATGAGATTAACCTATGTTTTTTTTTCTTTTTTTTTTTGTCCAAGTCGGGATTTTTAGATCAAGTTTGTATTTGCCTGAACAAGGGACTTGGTCAGCTTTACCTACAATATTTATCATTTTTATTCATTCAATGATTTCCAAATACATATTTGGATTACTTGGGGGAGTTTTTGTTTTTTATTTGTTTCTATACAAAGTGATGATGCTTGGGTTTTCCTCACCAATACAAAATAAATCAGAATCTCTGGAGGTAGATCCAAGCATCGGTAGTTTAAAGTGCTCCCCAGGTGTGTATAATTTGAAGTCAGGTTTGAGAACAAGTGTCTATGATAGAGCTTATATTTCTTTGAGGGCATAAGGAAGAAAATATTTGTTCTGAAAATTTTGAGTAAAAATTGTCTGGTGATTTTATCTGTAGATTTAAGAACTTTATTCAGTTTCTTTGTTGATTATACAGATATTGTCAAGATTTTTCTATTATTTGAAGTCGTTTTAGTAATTTTTTAGAAAATTCCTTTTTTACCTTTTAAAATTTATTAGCACAAAGTTGGTCATGGTATCTGCATATAGATTTTAGCTTCCAGTTTCTCTAATTATATCCCTGATTTTCTTATTTTTATTCTATTTTTTCCCTTTAATTTATATATATTTGACATCAGTTATAATCCCCATGTATTCCCCATCACCATATCACCAGTGCACCATCACCTCAATCCCCTGTGCTCCCGTCTGCCCTTAACCCTCCCAATAGCCCCTCCCCACCAAGTGTCCCCAGTTTGTCCTTGTCTTTTCATTTTTGGTTTTTGTTGTGTCTTTATTGTTATTATTATTGCTGTTGTTCTTATTCCTTTCATTGATCCTTATTTGGTTCCCTTCTATTCCTCCTAGGGGAGGAACCACCTGGTATTTTTCTTTTGCCTTCTGACTTACATCGCTGAGCATAATCCCTTCCAGTTCCATCCATGTTCCTATGAATGCGTCTAGTTTTCCATTTTTGATTGCTGAATAATATTCCACAGTGTAATCCCACTCCTAGGAATATACCCAAAAGACACAAATACACTGATTCAAAAGAATACCTGTACCCTATGTTTATGCACTGCTATGTTTATAGCAACACTCTTTACAATAGGTGAGACCTGGAAACAACCTAAATGCCCAAAAACAGATGAGTGGATCGGGAAGCTGTGGTACATATATCCCTGATTTTCAGTCCTTATATTTTTAACATGCCTTTTCTCTTTCATTTTACAATCTTATTTACTATGTGCTTTCCATATTTTACTTGTCTTTCCAAAGACTAGCCTCTGGTTTGTTGATATTCTCTATCGTTACTTTGTTTTTTATTGCATTTTTTATTCCTGTCTGGATTATTATTTTAGTCTTTCTAATTTCCTTAGGTTTACTTTTCTTTTTTTAATTTGTTTTTTTAAATAATTAATCTTTTCTAATTCCTACATATCAGGCTATAAATGATTGGCTTTGTACTACTGTAGCTGCATTTTCTGAATGCTTTCATTGTTTCAAAATTTTAAATATTTTCAAATTTCCATTATAGTCTTTTCTTTGAATAATTTCTACATTCAAATCATTGAGGGGCACTAGCTCTCCCTTGAAAAAATGTTTTCTGTTTTTGTTGTCATTGTGGTCAGTCATAGTACCTGTTCTGTGTGATAACTGGGTGGGAATTTTTGCATTTTTATAAAACATAACAAAAGATTCAATATAGTTATGGTCTCTATTTGTATATTGCCCACATAAACTTGGGAAGACTTTATATTTTCTGATTGATTTGTATGAGCTGTTACATCAAATTCTTGTGTAGTTCAAATTTTTGTAACCGTGTTATTTTTGTCTCCTTGAGCTATTACCTACACAGAGAGGAATAATAAACCTTCCATTGCAATTATCAGTTTGCCAGATTTTCCTTATATCTGTCATTTTTATTCAAATATATTTAAGGCTATGTTTTCAAGTTCATGAAATTTATAATTATTATATCTTCTAGTAAACAGCTCATGCTATATTACATAATTAATTTTTCTTAATCCTAATAATGTTTACTTTAAAGATAAATTTTCTGATACACAGCTCACACAGCTTTGATTTTGTGAGTCATATATTTGTATTCATCCTTTGATCTTTAATAATTATATTGCCAAATATTTTAGGCAGGTCTCCTATAAATAGACTTAAACACATCTTCCGTTTTATGAGTATCTGTCTTTCAACCTGATAGTTTAGTCAAATTATGTTTATTGTGATTACTGATATACTTGAATTTGTTTGCCATCTTTATTCTTTCCAATCACCATGGCTTTTTAAAAAAATATTTATTTTTGCATAGACGTACTGGGGTGTAGGCCAGAGAGGAGGGGGGTTGAGAGGATTCATCAGAGACAAAGTGGGGAACAGAGCAGAAAGATCTGAAATACACTGCTAAGGGGAGCAGTGGGCGAGACAGGAGAGGTCTGCTGAGCCCTATGTGGGTCAGCTCCCTGGCTGGGGATTGAACTCAGACTGTAGTGGCGATAGTGCTGAGACTTAACCCCTATACCACCAAGGAGGCCCTAATGTGGCTTTTTTGTTTGATCTTTTTTACTTCATGCGCTCTATTGGTTTGCTGAACTTTTCTTTATTATCAAGGATTTTGACTGGTCAGCTTGTAGACGTTTTGCCTCTCCTTCTCTCTCCTGTTCCTTTCTTTCTAGAAGTACAAGTCTATAATTAATATTTCTTTGTGAATGGTACAAACTAAGGAACTTACTTTTTAAAAATATTTTCCAATTCTGCTAACACAGCATCATCACTGAAGAATTTGTTTTATCTTAATTGATTCAAAATGGCATTTTCTTATATGCTCCATGGTTCTATGGATTAAGATTTACTTCTGGGATATTCATGTCGTACAGATACACATGTTAATGTTTGTATTGATACATTCTTTTTCTAATAATTTTAGTTTTAGAATACATTTTAATGGCATTTAACAAATTTCTCTTTTCTTTGAAAAATCTTATTGAACGTTTTCATTTGTTTATCTTTCAAGGTAAATTTTGAAAACTTTTGAAAATTTCAAAGAAAAGTGTTTCAAGGTTTATTGTGGGATAATTGGTTTCTTTGTAAGTCATCTTATGTATGAATGTGTTTTTGATATATTTAGTGAGGTAGCACATGGTTGTTATACATATCTGCATTTTTATTTATTACTAGCATTTCTAGATTAAAAATACAATTTCCAGATTAAGAAAGGAAGATGTTTACATGGAAATACCTGTTTACAATACAAAACTGTGTACAAGAAGTATATCTTATCTGCCATATCTTTATGACATCCCAATATGCCTCTAGAATGCATTTGTCTACAAATAAAGGAACATTCTACTAAAAATGGCTTAAGTGCACAAGTGCTTCTTCATCCTGTGTAGTAAGAACTCTAGTCGTAGGCTATCTGGAGCTACTATGACCTCAGTAATTCATCAGGGATTCAGACTTTCTTATTTTGCTTTTCTACTATCTGTAGCATGTAGACATTTATCTTGCTGCTTGTCAATTCATGGTGTTAAACCCAGACTCAAGTTGATGTTCTAAGAAGAGAAAAGGGGCTGCCAAGCAACCAAGTATGTCACCCCTTTTAAAAAATATACTTTATTTTTCATTTTTGTACAGTGTAGATTTCTTGTCCCCATAAAATTCCCAACACCAACTCACCCGTGCACCATCACCATAGTCCCCTGTGCTCTTCCCACCCATTTTGTTCCTTCTTCCTCCTTCTCCCCTAGGGTATGTCTCAGATTTATAATTGTCTGTTCTTTAAAAAAGCTTTTTTGGAAGTACAATCTAGCAAGTTTTACTTATATCTAACTGACCAGATTTAGGTAGTATGTCCAGCTAAGACCAAAGAAATGTCTGCAAGTACTTTCTGCTAGACACACTGCTTTCCCAAATAAATGTGGTGTTTTACTAGTAAGGAAGATGTAGAGAATACATATTGATAGGCAGCTAGCAATGCTTGCTTCTTCCCTTCATCTGTAACTGCTAATAGTTTCCAGAGTTGTTCTCTTATTTGTCCATATGTATATATGCCTATATATTTGTGTGATCTATAAGTCCATTCATTGTTTAACCTTAGTCTTATCTTTAATTAATAAATTTACTTAGTATCATCCTCTCACATTGTTTTTGCCATGCTTTTCTACTTTGGTTTGATTTTGACATGAAATATCTTTCTCAGAATTGCTCATGTCTACTCTTTTTCCTGAGTTCTTGCTTGTTGAATATGGTCCTCAGGTACTTTCATATTTGAATAGTTGCTTGCCTGGACATAATGTTCTTTAATTATGCTATCTTTCCTGAAAATTTTCTATGTATCAATCTAATAATATATTTTAGCAAGAAACCTGAAACCAGTGTAAACTATGATTTTCATTTGTGTGACTGTTTCACATAGATTGTTTCCTTGATTTCAAGTGCAGGTAATTTTACAAGGATTTGTATTTTTAATATTTCACACAATTCATTTTTCTCAGAACATCATGGGTTCATTTAATCTGTATGCTCATGACATAGACTTTGTATTCATAAAGAATATGATAATCAGTTTTATTTATCTCCACCACTGCCTCCATGCATGCTTTGTTGGATGCTTCATTCTTGCTCCTGAGTAATATATTGGGCAGATATCATAGCTTTTTGGTCACTCTTGGGTATTAATAAAATATCTAATTTTGTGTATCAAAAAACTCAATGCAAACTAAATAAAAACAGTTTTATCTCCAATTAAAATCTTATTATTTCCCTCCAGCTTGGGCTCTGATCAGCCTTTGGAATTTGCCTTGGAAAAAGAGTCACTTTAATACTTCTGGTTAAGGCAGAGAGAAGGAATCAAAGGTGTATTGTGTGTGTAAATGTGTGTGTGTTTGATGAATTTATTTATAAATAATTCTATATTTATATTTGTGACACTCTAAATCACCCCATACATTTACAAATGTCTTCTGGCAGTGAGTATTTCCAACCAAAATAGTTTTGTCCTCTTAGGAATACTTGCAATACCTGGAGACATTTTTTATTGTTCCTTGGCTTCCAAGTGGGGAGGCCAAGGATGCTGCTAAACATCCTGTTGTGCACAGGACCATCCACAAAATAAGGAATTATGTAATCTAAAATATCAGTGGGGCTGACATTCAGAAACCTTATCCTAAGGAGTAGAGGGTTATACCACATCCAGTTGACAATCCCTGGAAGACTGACTCTCAAAGAAGCTTGTATGTTAAAGACTTTGTGTATATTGCAGAGCTGACTGCCAGTGACATTTTTTCTCCCACCCTACTTATTTCTCTGCATTCCCTCTTTCAGTCCTCCATAGACTGCCATTTCACATGTTTAACAGCTCAGGAACTATTTGACTATCTTTAAGAAAGTATGGGTTTGGCCTGTGAGATGCACATCCCCTTTTTATAAAAGCTTCCATTTTTGTCCTCCCTGGTAGCATAGACATTATGTCTCATCTCTGTCACTGTTATGAACTGAGTTTGATCCCTGGCTAGGGAGCTAAGCCACATGGCACAGCAGACCTCTCCTGTCTCACCAACTGCTGCCCTTAGCAATGTATTTCATTAAATCCACACCTCTGGCTTACATCCCCAGTTATTCTATGCAAAATAAATAAATGAGAACAAACTTGCTTTACTTTAAAATAAAAACTTCCATGTTACCAAAGATCCATTGAGACTTGTGTTCAACTTTTGATTTTCTTATTCAACTAGGTCAAATTTTCTTTGTACTGGATAACCTCTTTCATAGATTTTGATTTGAGGTTGGGAATATAAATTGTCTCTGTTTTTATAACCATGTTGAAATTTAATCCTTTTACACAGGCTAACAAAATTTATCACAAGAAAAACTAAACATTGTGTTTAACAAAAGTAATATTTTGGAAAGTGGAACAATAACACTTTTTTTCTCAATTTTTTTTGGTACAAATGCTCACTCAATTTACCACACTGAGGGGATAAAGGAATAAAGTTATTAAAACATAGCTATGTTCAACTGAACCTCTTGTCTTCACTGTGGTATCATACTTGAAATCAATTTGGAGGTCAAGATTTAAAACCATTTTAAGAGACACAACCCCGAGTGTTTGTGGTCACTTCAGTGAGAGTTGCTTTTTCTTCCCCAGTCAGAGCTTAATTAAAAGGTTGACTATATTTTAGGTTTTTTTCCTTATCATATCTTCAGTTCAAAATACTATAATCATTGGTAATATGGTCAATATCTTGTCTGATCTAAAGGATGTGGTACAGGAAGTAGGGTGTGAAAAGATGGACCCTGCATTTGTGTAGGAGGCAGCCCTCTTGGTACAGACTATATATCAAGACTCATTCCTCCTGGTTGTGTAAATAGAAGGCCCAGAGATCCTTGATCTTCAGTGAATTTTGGTAAAGAGTTAAGATTATAATGGTGAGGGTAGGGTGCAGTTACAGGCAGACCACCATGTTTGCATGGGGGAGGTTCAAGAAGAAAGCGATTCTTATAAGGTGGCATCTGGGCAAAAATATGCCTAAAGCAATGTAGAAGAGGTGGAACTTGACTATAAACCAAGTTAGGACCTGTGGACTGGGGAGGATGTGGCCTTGGATGGCTAATTGGTGGTAGAGGAGGTGGGATTGGTACATAATGTTGCTATGATGAAGGTGTGATACCATTGGTTGATCCTGCTATTCATGATGATGGTGAGCAGGTGCTAGGGCAGGAGGTGATGGTTCTCTAGCACCTGAATTTGAGTCATACTGAACAAGGGCATTTACTGAATTGCATGGTTTTTTTGGCTGTTGTTGAAATATGAAAGGTTTCCTGACTGACCAAAAGAAGTGGAGGTGGAGTCATGGACAATTCTGTTGGAGGAGCGTGAATATCCTCATGTGGCTGATCATAGTGCTCCTGTGGTACATGTAGGCAAAGGAGGTGGTGGCATAAAGATGTGCTGCTTTGGTGGAATGTGGCTCATATGGCACTTGTCTGGCAACATGGCAACATTATAAAATGATCAGGGATTTCAGTTGGTGATCGGGCAATAGGAGTATGAATATTTTCAAGTGATGCATGGATAACAGGTTTTCCAGCTCATATGGCAGTGATTGATATGAGCACATGAGTCTCTCTGAGACAAAAAAGTTCTTGTTCTCCCTTGAACAATGAATGCTACACATCTGCACTACTCAATTTGTTGCACTAGATCATTGCAGCCTGGACAGAGGTCATCTTTCTTTTTTCTTCATGTAAAATAGCACAGTCATGAAAAAATATCAATACGTGCTTGTATGGAATCACTCTCCCATAAATTCTATTTTATTATTTTTAAAAAAGATTTATTTACTTATACACACAAGAACTGGGATACAGGCCAGAGGTATGGGTGGGTAAGAGGATTCACCAGAGACAGAGTGGGGAATAGAACAGGCAGATCTACTGAAATACACTGCTGAGGGGAGCAGTTGGTGGGACAGGAGAGATCTGCTGCGCCATGTGCGTTACTTCCCTGGGCGGGGATCGAACTCGTTTTGTGGAGGTTGCGGACAGCCTCGTAGTGCTGTGCTCCAACCTCTTGCACCACTGAGTAGGCCCCCTTCCATAAATTTTAATAGGCAATCCACACATGTCACATAAATGAACTTGTGTGTCATCGTTTTCACCTAAGATGTTTATCTGAAAGTCCCAAAAAAGTTCGCTGATTTCTGAACAGTTTGTCCCCCCTTAAAGTAATATTATTCTTCTCCCTTATTAATCAAATCCTTCTTCATCACTAGGCGGTGTCTTTGTAGGGCTTCTGTCTCTTGAGTTCAAGTGTAGCTTGGCTTTGTTTCCTTGTTTGGAGATGAAGTGTTTTTTTCCTTTTTTAAATTTTAATACGTGTTTATTATATCATCCTTCATATTTGTAAAATGTATGATTTCCCCGTGAAATTGCCACCACCAATTCATCCATACACCACCACCATAGTCCCTTGTGGAAATGAGTTTTATAGGAATTTCTCTTTGAGCATCAAGACCACTCAGTGATCCAGAACTGGTAACGCCTGGTAACTCATTGTCAGCGTCATCCATTGTTTGGCTCACACGGCACAGTGGAAGCCAGTCAACCGCTTCTCAGTCATTCAAGGCACTTGCGCACTACCTTTGGGAGACTGGGAAGTGAAAGTATGGTCGGGTTGCCCTAACTTCTGCTTCTAAGGGCTTCTTTCACTCGTGTCCACTGCCTAAGCGGTGAGGATTCAGGCATAGGTTAGGCAAAGAAAGCGAGTTCGTGAAAAGCTTCGAAATCAAGGTTGTTAAGGCTTCTCCTCAAGTGCCTCAAAAGAAAGTAGTTTTTGACTGTGGAAAGGAGGCCCCCCTCCACCCCCGGAACTGGTTGGAGGAGAGCTATAGTAGCCGAAGTAATGAGCTTGTGGCAGGTAAGGCGGCTGGCTGCCCACCTCCCAGCAGCGCCCTCTCTCTAATTGTGTCTATTTTATTCTCATTGTTTTCAGAGAACAGCCCAGAGTCATCTTTGCTTTGGGATCTGCAGTCTGAAGTTACTTATGCCTAAGTACAGTCTACTTTCTAGCTAGTTAGTTCTGGTAGATAATAAAATCTGTCTTTAATATATTTGGTTTGAAACTAGTTACTTCATTAATTCATAGTAAGGGTTCTGTTAATTTTTTAGTGGAGTCTTGCTATGATTTTGGTATCCATTTAGTAAATACAGAGATGTATGTCAAATCCTTTCTAAGTATTACCCTCTTTTATCTTTCATTGTGCCTTTTTGAGTTGGTCAAAACTTTTAGAGATATATTAAATAATGGTGATAAAATACATCCTATTCTTAGTACTGAGACTTCCACTAATGTCTTATTTTTTATTCACTCCTTCATTATTTTTATTTATATGCCACTTAATGGTGCTGTACCAGTTGCTGTGCATACAGTGATGAACAAGAAGTAGTCCCTACCATCATGGAATGAACAATATACGTTGAATAAACAATTATAAATCTAAATTTATAACAACACATTCTGAGGTGATATAATTTAAATAAAAAATTGGGAAAATCTACTTTTGAATAAGACATATTTAAGCAGAGTCACAAATAAGTAAGGATTAGTTAGGAAAAAGCATTCCAAACAGAAGGAACAGTATGGTGCAAGGCATTGAGCTATTGTTTAAAAACCTGAAAGTAAGCTAGTAGAGCTGGATCTTAGTGGATATGAAAAGCTGAGCAGAAATTTTCCTAGAAAGTGATTATCAGTGATTGATAGTTAATGACTAAGTTTTTTGTATTGCCTTACAGGTTAATAAGAAACAGGTCATACTTTTTACAAACATCAATGTCAAAAGGTCAAGTAAGATAAGCACTGGAAACCATTTACTAGAATTAACAGCATGAAAGTTAATAGAAGCTATTTTAGCAAGAGAAATTTTAGTAGAGTGGTTAGGATTTGAAGCCATGGAAAATGACTGAGAAGTAACAAAGTTAGTATACATATAGCTCATTGGGAAAGCTTGACTTTCTGGAGAAACAGTAGCTCACCAACAGAAAAAAATGGGTGGTCAAGAAATAATTTAATTTTATATGGGAGTTAATAAGGCACTTTTAAACCTTGATTGTAAGGTCCTGTAGAAAGATGGGAAGAGACTGGAAGCAGAACCCATGCAAAGGATCTGGTCTTTCTTAGCTTGAGGGCTACTTTTCCATTACAATTCAACTAGGAGAAGATGAACATAGATGCGAGTAGGTCTGAATATTTGATATAAGAAGATCAGGTAATGCCTGTCTGAAAGCTATTTTGTATATGAGAGATGAGTCAAGATCATCCTCAAGAGGGAGAGTAGCAGTACGGGAAGGTGAGTTTGGTGAATTTAGAAGGAAAAGATAAAAACCAGTTCTTGCAGAAAAGGAGAAAACAAGTTTACTAGGGAAATGTAATAAGACCTTTCTCAGTGTTTAGTGCCACGTTGATAATTTGTTTTAAGTTTATAAGTAATACCCAATTTTCTTGACCCTGAAATTCTCTGTCAACCTTTCAATTGTAGTCTCAGTTCATGGGGGTGATAGGGTTCATCCAGTGTTGTGTTTTACTCATGCCATAAAGGAAGGGAAAGAAAAGAGTGTTAATAGCATTTTAAGAAGATTAATATTAATAGTGAACCATCGGCTGTTTTATGAATAGGGAGAAAGTAAAGTAGGAAGGAACTCGGAGAGAAAATGAAGTGGTCAATTAAGTCTTAGCGAAATAGAAGAGCTATTTCTGTTAAGTCATGTGAGTAAGTGAACTGAAAGAACGGGAATTTGTATTGGAGAGTTGGATGCCCGAATCAGTAATTTCAATGGATACAGAGATTCTTATGACAGTGAAGTAGTTCTAAAATGTGACTGGGTATAGAATGGGCAAGAGTGTGTTTCTTAGTCTCTAGAAAAAGGAAAGTAAGAGCCCAACAATTGTCCCTTTATGGGTAGTGAAAGAGCTTTTGGTAATTTACATTGTGCTGTCATTTTCCATTTGCTTAAGTGTGTGGCAAAAAGTACCGTTTTTCCCTAGGTGCCCGACCCAGGTATCTTTTGCAGACTACTTTAGATTATATAGAAGATTGCCCCAATTTATAATTTTTTATGAAAACTTTGACATGATGAATCATCTGTCTGATTTCCTACTTTAGTTTCTTTGAAATCTGTGTTTCAAATCTTTCTGTTCCTTCATGACTGTCATCTTCTTCTTTCATTTCCTGAATTGGCCTGTTTTACAAAAACTTAAAAATGGGGATAAAAATTGCTGTTATTTAAAAAATCTGTCCCAACATGTAAAATTTCAGTATTAAAAATGTTTCCTGCAGAATTTCTAGGGGGTCATTTTCTTCCTTTGCTTAGCATATAGCAAATCCACTGTGGAGTGGTGGGTGTTCTGGCAAGAAACTGTAGGACTAGGCATTCAGAAGGTTTCTCTGAGCCAGCAAAGCAAGTCACAGAACTTGAATACTCCCTGAAATCTTGTTGTTTCACTAGCTTGCCAGTGCCCTAGCTTACTGTTCCGTTAATTTTACTAATTATCCCTTGAGGCTAAAACTTGTTTTTCCATTTCAGACCATAATAAAGCTCTTTCCCACCTCTTCCTGGTTTTGGTCTTAAAAGAAGATGGCAGCAGGTGTCAGGGTGGATAAATTTGCATGGCATAGCGTGTTTGGGAAACCACAAGTCATGTCTTACCCAATATACTTTCTTCCCTGTGCTTCTGCCCAAATACACTGTCATCCTCTAGTCTCCTCTCTAATCTCTCTGATACTTGACTTCCCCTTACTACATTTACGTATACAAATGGCAACTTTATGTAATCATTTCCATATCAAGTTTAAATATTTAGTTGGTTTCACGTCAAACCAATGTCGATGTCTCAGTTGGAATCTCGTCAGGCTCCATGTTGTCTACATTTTATATCTCCTATACAAACATTGGAAGTAAACTGAATAGGACCTTTGTTTTCTTATAAATATGCCCTCTATGTTGAGAGAATGAAATTATTAGAAAACAAGTTCATATCAGGAATTTAGGTAAATATGAAGCTATACTCTGTTTTAGGTTCAATTCATTATAAGTACAATATGACACTATGTTCTTTTCACTATGTGCTCTGAGCAATATACATTGATAGAGAATATAGTCAAGTTCCCTTTGGGAAACTCTTAACATTGGCTGTATTATTGACCCTTTGTTTTACCCATTTGTGCTATCGAGTAACAGCATGTTTTTACAAATAAAGAGGAAACTTGGGCTGCATGAAGTAGAAGCAATAAGATTCTGTGACTATACAGAGCAGCACTATATTTCTCTCTCACAGCTTTTTGGGAAACTATTATAAGGCATAGAGTAAATCATACTCTGAGTTTTAGGCTAGTCTAGATACAGAACAGGGACTAATGGCCTTATGTGTCTTTTCTCAACAGATGACCTAGAAGGGGTTCAGTAAATTCAGTTCACTTCAACCAGTACTTACTGACTAGCTTCTAGATGCTTGTTTTAAGCTTTTAAGCTTAGGAATGAATAATAGAGGCAAGATTTCTTGCCACCATTAAACTCACAGTGTAAAAAGGGAGACAGATAAGTAACCGATTACAAAATGGTATAGTAAGTGTTTTAAAAAGGCAAAGCAGGGTGCCTTTAGGATACAGATCACAGGCATTTGATCTAGCCAGGTAGAGGTGTTAGTTTGTCACAAATCTTTCAAGAAAAAATTTTATGAATTCTGTAAATCTGCACCAATATATTGGCTCCACCATTAATATTTAACGCAATCATGTAACCTCTCTGAGTGTCATTGTTCTCATTTGTAAAACTAGGACAGTAATACCCTTTCTGAATGACTCACGTGAAAGGAGAAATATGGAAGTACTTTTTGGAAGTTAATGACAATTTATTTTCTGTTATTATAATAGATAATTTCTTGAATTGTTAAGAACCTAAAGGAAGTTCTTATCTGAGGCTCTGTAGTCAGATATTTGTAGGTTCAGGGTCTGATCCTGCCAGTATGTAACCTTGGGCAAGTTATTTAACTTCTCTAAGCCTCATTTAATTGATGAAAAGGATCCCTTATAGAACTTTTGTGAATATTAAATGAAATAACACTTTTAAATTGCCACATATTAAAAGCATTTACTAACTTGGATAATATTGGTGGTGGTGATGATGATGAAGACAGTTGAAGGAGCTATACACTGAAAACTAAAATTCTGATGAAAGAATTGCTAAATCATGGAATCAATCAAAGTGCCCATCAATCAACAAAAGATATTGTGGAATATAGATGCAATAGAATACTGTTCAACTATTAAAAAGGTAAAACAATGACATTTGGGTCAAAATGGTTGAATCTTGAGGTGATTATGCTAAGAAAAATAAGTCAGAAAATGTAAGTCTGGTTTAGCTTTTCTGCAAAATATAGCCCAAATGTATAAAGGAAAAATACAGCAAAAGCAAATCTTAGACTTAATGAAAGTTTACTGGTTATCGGAGGGGACACCAAGGAGGGAAGAGAAGGTAACCCTGGGAAGGTAGGGGATAGGGCATTGTCACAGGAAGTTTGGTGGGGGATGAGTGAAGCATGTGCAGATATGGAGGAGTTAGAAGGTAGCAATAAAGACATGGAAATAACTGACAAACTTAATTTAGAAAAAAATATGGTACACATAAAAAAAACTGAAAGAAATTGAAAAGAAGAGATTCAGATCTTATGAATTGGAACAGTTGAGATTATCAAAAAGCTTACTCTGTTTAAAGTAATAGACACATTAACTGTAATGGCTATTAAAATCGCAGTGGCAATCATCACAGATATAAAACAAAAAAAATTTAAAATTTTTATGAAATCCCAAGAGAGGGAAAAAAAAAATGTATCATGTTCTCTGACTTGAAACGAAACTACAATGATCAAAAAAGTATGGTGTTGGCATAAAAACTATCTCACATATCAGTGGAATAGAATCAAGAGCATAGAAATAAAACCACATATATATGGGCAATTAATTTATGACAAAGGGAACAAGACCATGGAGGGAACAAGACTTGGAGAAAGTAGAGTCTCTTCAATAAATGATGCTGATAAAACTGGACAGTCACTAGAATGAAACTGGACTACCTACACAAAATACTAAAATCAACTCAAAATGGGTTTTGGACTTGAATGTAAGACCTGAAACCATAAAATATGTTGAAGAAAACACAGATAAAAAGATTTCTGATACGGGTTTTAGTTATGTCTTTATGGACTCCTCCAACAGCAAAGAACCCAAAAGAATATAAACAAATGAGACTAAATCACACTAAAAAAGAAAAAAAAAAGCTTCTGCACAGCAAAGAACATCATTAAAATGAAAAGGCAGTGTACTGAATGGGAGAGGATATTTGAACATCATGTATCAGACAAGAGGATAATACCCCAAATTTATAAACAATGCATTCAACTCAACAACAACAAAACATACAACCCAATTAAAAAATGGTCAGAGGATCTAAATGTACATATCACAAAAGACATAGATGGCCAACAGACACATGAAAAGATATTCTACAACTCTTATCATTAGCGAAATACAAAAAAGAAATACCTTTCCATGAACATGGAACATTTTCAAGGACAGACCACAGGTTGTATCACAAAACAAAATTTCACTCGGCACCAAAATGTCAAGAAAGAATAAATGTTCGTGAGGATGTAGAGGAAAGGAATCTTCATTCACTGTTGGTGGGAATGTAAATTGGTGCAACTATTATGAAAAAACAGTTTGGCGTTTCCTCCAAAAATGAAAAATAGGACTCCCACATGATCCACTAATTGCCCTTCTGGGTATTTACATAAAGAAAAATGAAACACTAACTTGAAAAGACTTATACGTGCCTATGGTCATTGCAGAACTGTTCACAATAAACAAGATATGAAAACAATATAAATCAACCCAAATGAATAGATAGAATGAAGAAGATGTGGTATATATACAAAATGGAATAAAAAGAGTTGAAACATTTTTATTTCTGCTGTATGGTTAGATGTTGTCTTAGCATAATCTAAGTGATACGAATCAAGGAAAAGACAAATACTTTATTATTTCTTTTTAAAATATTTTAAAAATATTTAAAAATATTTTGTGTTGAGGTAACATTAGTTTACAACAATCTTATAGGTTGGGGGTATTAGTTAATACCTTTTCAGATGTATGTTACCACACCATGCCCAGCACTTAAGCATCAGTAATCCTCTACCACAGACCAGTAATGACCCCTTCCTCCTTTGCTTCCCACCGTCCCCTCCTCTTGTGCTAACCTCAGTTTGCAATAGTCTGCTATGATCTGTATTTCTGCAATGTCTGTTAGTGTTCCCTTTTTGTTTCAGATGCTATTTATTAGAGTTTTTTTCCTTTTTTAACCAAATAGGATCCCATAAAATCTAGGCACAGCCTTACTTACAACAGATAAATTAAACTACCACCTTGAAAAGTAATGAAAAGTCAAGAATGGATATTATATAATGCTTAAGTGATCAATATATCAGTAAGACATAATACTAATATGTATGCTCCAAACAAAGGACCATCAAAATATATAAGGCAACTATTAACATCTAAACACAGACATTGACAGCAACATAATAGTGGTAAGGAACTTTAACACCTGACTTACATCAATTTACAGGTATAGATTCAAAGATTACATTTTATCACTACTTACATCAAAGAACAGATGAACCAGATAGAAAATCAATGGGAAGCAGCAGCCTTAAGGAATTAGACTAGAAGGACTTAATAAGCATTTATAGGGCTCTGTACCTTCCAAAAGCTGAGTGCACAGTCTTCTCCAGTGCACATGGAACATTCTCAAGTACAGACCACATGGTGCATCACAAAACAAGCATTAATAAACTCAGTAAGATCAATATCAAGTTTTTTTCTCTGATAACAGTGGCATCATTCTAGGAATTAACCACAAAAAGAATGTGGAAACTCCTCTAATGTGGAGACTGAACAACATACTGACTCACCATTGGGTAAATGAGGAAATCAAGTGAGGAATAAAATACCTGGAGATAGATGACAATGAAGACACAATCTCCAGGAACCTACAGGGTGCAGCAAAAGCAGTACTAAGAGGGAAATATATAGCAATACATGCCTACATCAAGAAACTAGAAATATTTGAAATTGGTGTGCTAACCATACATTATAAGGAACTAGAAAAAAGAACAATCAGAATCAAAAGCCAGTAAAAGGAAGGAAAGAATAAAAATTAGAGTGGAAATAGAAATAAAAGTTATTTAAAAGATCAAAGAAATGAAAAACAGGTTCTTAAAAAAATGAAAATAGAGAAAACTTCTAGCTAGGCTCAACACTGTGTTATTTCTTTCATTTGCTAATGTAGAGAAAACAAAAACCCTTAAACTGACAACAGAATGGTGGTTACCAGAGTGGGAGGAGGTAGAAGAGAGTGATTGGTGATGGTGAGTAGTGACTGGATATTCGGTGAGGAAATATAATCTTTGAACCCATACAGTGTCGTCAATTACTGTTACCTCAATATAAAAACAAGTTGATCCCTACTATATCCAATGTGCAGATAAGTTTGGGAACCACTGATCTAGGTTCAGATCCATACTTGTAACATGATGTTAGAAATACAGATTTTTCATTAGTAAAACTCAGTTTGTCTGAGATTCATTACATTATCTCTCCCCAAATCTGATTTTTCTCTCAAATTTCATATTTTTTTATGTTCCCTAGTTCTCAAATTTAGGAATATTAATCAGCTGAAAAACTTCTGTAGATTATATTTATATAAATTACTTTTCTCTCTTCTTTCTATTCCCACTACTAACAAGCTCTTATGGCCTCGTTACATGTCATCTAAGTAGTCACAAGACACTGGTATCAAAGATTTTATAGAGTTTATTTTATAAAACTCAGCGCATAAGACAAACACGTGAACAGTGTGTTAGGAAGGTATCACTTTGTAATTAGCATCATATCACAAGTGATCCAGTGCAGTCAGTAGTTGCTCCAGATCCAGTGGCACCAATAATTGCTCTTTTGAACAGTAGGTAAAAAGTTGGCTGGAGCTTAAGAGCAATGCTATACCCAAACAAAATACACGCATTTTAATTATTGATTCACACTCAGCATGATGAAATGCTTACAATGTTAAGAGTTCTGTAAGATTTGGGAGACCTGCTGAGGAAACAGTATACCCATGTTCTCATCTCAAGAGTTTGAAATGTTGAATCAGAAAAATCATGTTTTTAAAAATGCCATTTTCACCACAGTTGAATGGCATTGCATGGAAACTAGACTTTTGGTGGTGGTCAAAATATGATATATAAAGATATCAAATTATCATGCCATAAACCAAAAACCTTATATTTTAACCAATTTTATCTCAAGATATAACAAACAAAATTAACGGGCAACTATAAATCAGAGACATTCTGCAGGGGAGGGGAGGGAAGAGGGGCAAAACAGGAGGGAAGACCACAAAGGACTATGGTGAGGCTCACAGGTGAATTGATGGTGGGAATTTTATGGGGACCACACCTGAGAGGAGAAAGCAAACATTGTACAAAATGATCAGTGATGTAAAAAAAATATATAATATTTAACAAATACTAATAATTTTAAAAGCAAAGCCATCAAAATTTTATTTTCCATTTTCTATTGAGTGTATATAGTATGTGGGGGTGTGTGTTTTTGTATGCATGCTTGCACACACATTTGTTTGTGTCCGTGTGTTTGTGATGTACCTCCACTGTAATTTCATCTCCTCCACATTCCTTCTCACCTCTTATCCATTGTATACACGTCTGCCAGATTAACCTTCCTAAAACAATCTCAGCATAGGACTTTCCAGTTCAAAATTCATTAGCGGCACCCCATAAGCTACTAAATTAAATCAAAATTCCTCGATCTGATTCAAGGCCCCTTTATAGATGATATGTTTCAGCCAACTTATTTACTTTCATTTTACCATCTTAATGCCTTTGCTCATGCTGTTGTTCCCTTTGCCTTAAATATTTCACCATTGTCTTATCTAGAACAGCCAATGTATTACAATATAGTGTTTTCCTTTAGAGATCAAGTTCAAATGGAAAATTGGAAATTTTTCTGAGTTCTTTCTTGTTGCTTCAATATATATGTATTGTTTCTGGAGAACAGTGAGTGTATCTTACACTCCATATTACAGACTATTTCTAGAACTGTGTATAGACATCTAATGCATAGATAAGAAATTAAACATAATTAAAATGACTTCATGATTTCTCTTAACCTCTGCCATTTATTCATTGTACAGTGTTTTTCAGTGTTATTTTAACAACTGTGTTAGTAGTTCCTTTGTGAGATGACTCAGGTTTTTAGAATAAATGGAAATGCAAAGCATAGCAATTATATGCAACATCGGGGATGGGGTGGGGTGGGAGGGAAACTAATTTAATTATAACATAAGTAAGAACATAACTTAAATATTACCGCTAGGATCAAATATGCTGAATCATTTTGTAAGGAATCTGAGAACTGAGCACTCTTCCTTTACCTTGCCCAACAGAAATGGCCATGATTATGTGGTAAAAGACTATAATAAATAGGCCAATTTACTTGTGATAATAAATGGGAGGAAAGAAGAACTGCATCCTAGCACACTGATCTTCCATTTTGGGGCTATGGGATATTTTTGCATAATCATGGAGATCAGTGGTTCATCATCATCAAAGAAAGAAGAGGAAATTATTTTAGAAATTAGAGAATTCCCAATTAGATTTAAGGAAAATTAGAGAATTCTTTTTTGGGGTAATATTTAAGATCAAGATTGATTGTGAATATCCACGTGAATGTCTTCACCAAAACTGCCTCAAATATCCAAACTGCAGGGACAGGGTGTCCTATCCAGCTACCTAGGAAACCTCCAGCTGCCTTGCTTGAGGTAAAGCACTCAATGAGTGTCCTATCTTCGTTCATTATTAGAGATGCTACATAGTTGTCAGTGCTGAGTAGAAGCAGAAAAGTCAAACACATATCAGAGAGAGTAGCAGTTAAACAAAACGTGGCCTGCACAGAAAAAAGTTTGCTCAGAATCATATACCATAATAGTAACAGAAACTGTCGCCGGTGAGTGCATTCTCTCAGCCTGATCCCAGTCTCCTTCACATAACAGGTAGTTAAGTGAGCAGCATACCGCCTGCTATCCTCTGCTCCACTGACTGAGAGTCAGAGGGGCCCAGCTCCCAGGCCGGCATAAAAGTGTTTGTCTCCTGTCCTGCCCCAGGACAACTTCGTATCCCAGAAGGACGTCACTGGACAAATGCTCCAGCCATCCAGTCTTTTAGAAGTGGGTTTTAAATGGTTCCTTACAAGGTCCCTACGGAGGCTTCGCCCAGGTTGTTCAGAGGGTAACCATCTCAGTGGCGCACACTTGATCGATTTCTTTCCATCCTGTCTCCTCACTTGTGTATTTTGGGATCTCTACCCATAAGCTATATATGCCCAAATTCTTGTCTCAGGTTTCCCTATCAAGAAACACCAAATTGAGGTTATCAATAATGTTTGTCACAGAACTAAAATTTCAAAGAATGGATTGGGAGCCAGTAGGCTTGGGTTTGGGTTGAGTCAGTGATTCACTAACTTCATCACCTTCGGCTTGTCAGTTCTCCTAACAGCATCCCCCCCCCCTTTTTTTTTGTCTTTAAAATGAACCCTTCAGCCTAGCACATTTCTGATACCATTTCTAAATATACTGTTCATATTATGTTACTTCTCACTCTGGTAAGAATTTTTAAAATAATCATGGAGATCACTGGTTCTTCATCATCATCAAAAAAGAAATTATAAAATTAGAGAATTTCCAACTAGCTCCAAGAACGAGTTGCTTAAATAGAGTACTCATTCCTGATAATATTTAAGATCAAGATTACTGCATATATCTGGGATTATTTCTAAATATGTGACTTTTAACTCATTTATCATCCTATGAAGATACTATGAGTGTGTGGAAAATCATTCAGTGCAGAGTTGATGATTTGGTTGTTTTGTAATGACTTTTTCACCCCCTCCTTTTTTTGAGGAAATCAAAGAGGCAAATATCAATAAACAATCTTATACTAAGGGCTTGGTGTAAATGCAACTTTCCAGGGTAAATCCATGCTTAATGTCTCCTCCTATATCAATATAACTAACATTAAGTGAACACTCTATCTCAGATATTGGGCTAAGCAATTAACGCATATAACCTGATTTAATGTTCTCAAGGATAAGGAAATGAACATAGATATATGTTTTACAAGTGAGGAAAGTAAAGCCCAGAAATGTTAAGTTTATCTTCTGAGGATCAATCATATAACTAGTGACTCACATACAAAAGACTCAAATCAAGGTGCATCTCATTTTATTGCTTGAATATCTAATTCAGTCTTGCTGCTACTATAACCATTGATGTTTCCATTATAAAATTTGAGGTCCCACAAAAGCATTAACAATAGCAGCAGTTTAGCAGTGGAGAAAGAAAGAAACAATTATTGGTGTTTTCACTTGTTTAGGTCTCTATTTATTTTAACAGGAATAGGTACCTATGAATTAGAAAAGTCTATATCACAATTTAAAGAAATGAGGGCAATTTTTGTTCCATACCCATAGCCTTCTGACTCTTTGTAGTACCACTCCATTTATATGAAAGTACTTCAACGTTCTAATGGTTTAGAGTTAGGTTTAACCTTGGAAAATTTTTCCAAAGCATTCAAGAAAACATTCTTCAAGTGCATGAAATTATTTTTCAATAAAATACATTTACATTCAAACCTAACTCTCAACCCTATCTAGTACATTCCATAAACACTGAAAAGCAAAAAGATTATTCATTTGTTTACTTAAAAAATCTAAAAATATAAATGAACAAAAAAGAGTTCGCTAACTGCACTTGCTGCCATGGTTTCATACCATACAACTGTAAAATGGACTGATGTTCTTACCTTCCTTGGATCCTGCATTCTGGAAAGAAGAAAACATGTGCTGAACAGGTTGTCTGAGGAAAGTGTGGTTGGATGAGGAAAACCATCTTTTTATGAATTGCTCTTGAAGGATGTGTGAAAAGTCTTGTTTCTAAATTGGAAGCAGGCTGGCTGCCTTGCCTTTTATAAATTGAGGTGGCATTGGTTTATAACACTGTATATGATTTAGGGGAATAGATTCACACTTCTTCAGATGTATGTTCGCATACCACACCCACCACTACAGCAACCATAGTCCTTCACCATAGACCACTGGGCCTGCTCCCCTTTTGTTCCCAACCTCCCCCTCCCTCTCTAGAAGCCTCAGTTCTGCAGTTCTATTTCTAGGATTTGTTTTGGTTTAGTTTTGTCTGTCCCTTTATTTTGTTTCTCTATATACCATATATGACTGAGGCCATTTGGGTATTTGTTTTTTTTCTTCTGACTTATTTCACTAGCATAATCCCCTCTGATTCCATCCATGTTGTTGGCAATGGCAAGGTTTCATCTCTTTTTGTAGCTGAGTAATATTCCACTGTGTATATATGTCACATCTTTATCCATTAACCCATTAATTAGTTTTTTTCCATGACATGGCTATTGTAAATAGTGCTGCAATGAACATAAGAGTGCCTGTATCCATTCACATTAGTGCTTTTGTATACTTTGGATATATACCAAGGAGTGAAATTGCTGGATATATGATATATCTATTTTTAATATTTTCAGAAACCTACATACTGGTTTCCATAGGGGCTGGACCAGTCTACATTCCCACAAACAGTGTACAAGAGCTCCCTTTTCTCCATACCATTGCCAACATTTGTTTCTAGATTTTTTGATATTAGACATTTTCAGAAGTGTGAGGTGGTATCTCAATATGGTTTTAATTTGTATTTCAATGATGATAAGTGATGACGAATGATTTTTCATGTGCATGTTTGTTGTTTGAAGTCTGCAGACTTTGGAGAAGTGCTTATTCAGATCTTCTGGTCTTTTTTGATTGGGTTATTTGTTTTCTTTATGTTGTGTTGTGTGTTCTCCTTTTGCTGAGTTGTATATGTTTTTAGATCTTGGATATTAGCCCCTTGTCACATGTATGGTGTCCAAATATTCCCTTCCCTTTGGTAAGAAGTATTTTCATTTTAATGATAGTTTCTTTCACTGAGCAGAAACTTTTTAGCTTGATGTCCCATTTGTTTATTTGTGATTTTATTTCCCTTGCCTTTGGAGATGGGTCCCCAGAGACAACATTAAAACCAAAGCCTCTGAAGCCAGAGTGTTTTGCCTGTTTTCTTCTATGAATTTTATGGTTTTCTGTCTTACATTTGTATCTTTAATCCATTTGGGGTTAATTTTTGTATATGGTATGAAAATATGGTCTGTGCAATTTTCCCTTCACCATTTTTTAAAAATATTTATTTATGCATACAAGAGCCGGGGTGCAGGCCAGAGTCACAGAAGGTGAGAGGATTCACCAGACAGAGTGGGGAGCAGAACAGGCAGACAGACCGAAACACACTGCCGAGGGCAGCAGCAGCTGGCGAGGCAGGAGAGGTCTGCTGTACCATGTGGGCCCCTCCCCTGGCCGGTGGTAGGGATGGAACTCAATGAGCTGCAGGGGCTGCGGTTTGCTTCATAGTGCGTTGCTTAACCCACTGCGCCACCATGGAGGACCCCTACACCATTTGTTGAAGAGACTCCTTTGTCCATTGTATACTCTTGACACCTTTGTCATAAATTAACTCTCCATGTCAGTGTGGGATTATTTCTAGGCTCTCAGTACTGTTCCACTTGTCTATGTATCTATTTTTATTGTAATGCCATACTGTTTTGATTACAGTAGCCTTGTATAGCTTAAAGTTTTGGAGGATGATACCTTCATTCCTCTCCACTTTTGTCAAGATTGCTTTGGATATTTGCAACATTCTGTGGTTCCATATAAATGTCACTAATATTTGCTTTGTTTCTTTGAAGAATTTCATTGAAACTTTAATAGGGATTGCATTGGATCTATATAATGCATTGGATAAAACAACCATTGTAACAATGTTAATTCTTCCAATCTATGAGCATGGAATAGCTTTCACTTTTCTTTTGTCTTCTCTACTTTTAGCAATGTCTTATAGTTTTCATTGACTAGATCTTTCACCTTCTCTGTTAAGTCTGTTGCTAGGTACTTAGTTGTTAGCTACTGTAAATGGCCTATTTTTCTTGATTTCTTTCTCTTCTAATTCATTATTTGCATATTGAAATACAGGAGACTTTTGTATATTGATTTTTTAGCCTGCCACTTTACTACACTGATCTACTGTTTTTCATATTTTGGTTTTTATTTTAGTGTATTCTTTAACGTTTCCTATCTATATTATTATGTCATTTGCAAATAGTGATTTTTTTTAACGTGGATTCCTTTAAGCTTTGCCTATTTGCTCTAGTTAGGACTTCTAACACTATTTTGAATAGTAGTGGTCAGAGTGGACATCCTTCTACCTGAGCTTAGCGGAAAACTTTCAGTATCTCATTCAGTGTGTTTGCCTTTGTTTTGAAGGCTATTAAAAAGATGTTGATAAGAGCACAAGGGACTGAGGTGATGGTGCACTGGTGAAATGGTGATGGGGAATACATGGGGATTACAATTGATATCAAATATATATAAAGCAAGAAAAAAATAAAATAAAAAGGTGTTGCATTTTGAGCCTGTCTAGAGTCTACAAGAAGCAGCTGATTGAGATATTTGTGCAAATAGGTTGAAAAGTATAAATTAACGTGTATAAATATTAACCAGGCTTATTCCCTTTGTTGGTAAGAACACTTTTCCCACTTTTCTCGCACATTATGTTCATAAGAAAAGCCCTGGATTTTGGTGGAATGTTAAATGCCCCTTCAACTTTTAAAGAGCATCTCCTTTATGGTGGTATTGAATCAGAAGCAGAGAAGGAAAAAAAAGGCATGGCAAAGACAAACACTGTTCATGGCCAGTAAAATTGGAGCCTTTTATATTTTATGGTCAATTTACATTTAAATGGAGAGACCCTTTAGTGCTGATGGAGGTGATGGGGGAAATGGTGTCTGCATCATGAATAATAAACATCAGTGGGAAAATGTCAGTTTTTCAGCCTACTAGCACATTTTGTTGCTATGACTACAGAATGCAAAGTGTTCTCTTAAAGGGAAATATGACAATTTGTTTGGGATTAAAGCTAAACTCACCCAACATAATATATTTAAATATAATCTCATGTTCATAAATGCCACAGATCTACTGAAAAATATGTAAGAGTTCTCTGATTTTTGAAGAGAGATAATTATGAGAACCACGTTAAGCTAGTGAGGAGAAGCATAAAATGGAACTTTCCTATCTTTCTATTCCTTGTAGAACCCACAGAACCACAGCCATTAGTAGGCCCATCTGGTGTAGAGCCAGAAATTGGCACGAAATGGAGGTATATCCTTTTAGTTCTCAGACATTTAAGCAGTCTGTGTTTTAGCATTCTCACTGCATACATAATTTTTCTATCTGAGCCCATGTTAATTGTTTTTTAAATCATTAGCGATGGCTTGAACTCAACTAAACATTAAATTTCCCCCTGTTACAAGGTGACAACTGCCTACCTGTTGAAGAGGTAATGATAATAGAAGGCTATGGGAAGTCCTTATTTAACGTTCTCTAAGTGTGGGGATACGAATTTTCAGTGGTGGAGAACATATTCTATTGATTTAGCTCAGGTAGGATTCAGATGTTTGGTTTTATCAGTATCAGCTCAAAATTGTCATTGGAATGCTTTTGCTTCTGTACCCAGATAAGATAGTTATGGCCCATGGTACATATCACTTATCATGGCACTCTTTTATGCCCAGTCTGGGAGCAGTTTCAGCACCTCTTTTCAACACAGTGCTCTAGGCAGTCATCAGCCATTATTTATTAGCAAAGAGATGAAACCAATTTGTTCACTCTGATTTTATGAAAAACTACCAGTCCATATCTCATTTGGGGTTTAAGGTTTCAAAAAATCAGCTCAGATTTTTCCTCAAGTTTCCATGATTTTTTTCATCCCACAGTTACTAATTCTTCCTTGGAAGATATTACTTTTATAGTTAGTATCACATATTTTAGCCTTTAATTATTCCACGGGCATTAATTCTCAAGCCAAATATGCATCTGAGCAGCTTCTTCTAATGGCAGTAAGTGGAGAGCTCTTATTAACATGTGATTTATGCCTCCTACACTGGCTATGGCACTCTATTCTTGATATGGTTGGTCCGATTTTCTATCTATAGTGATAGAGGTTGCTGGCTATTAGAGAAGGAAAAATAAGAAAGGTCAAGGAAGCTTTTAGTTTATTTTGTTTTATTGATTGACTGTGTATGTGGCTTGAAGTTGATGATCATCTGAGAAGTATTTAAAGTTCTTCCTTGGTATCCCATTCCTATATGTAGGATCCCATTCCTCATATCACAGAAGAAAATTGTTTAATAAATAAACTGTAATACGTAATTTCATTTGTTACTTTTCTGGAGTCACTTTTACTTCTAAATTGGTATTATAGGGGGTAATACTTATTTCAAATATTGTGGGAAAGAGAAATTTGGGGAGCAGGATGGTCCAAATTGTGACATTTGAAAAACCACCTACTCTGTTTGACACTGGTAAATGATGGCAGCTGCACTAATTCAGTTTGATCTTGGCATAATGCCATTAGCACTCTGTTGACCACCTTAATTTAGTATTGAGTGCTGTTGTCAGGTGCTGAAGCAATGGGAAAAGTTTCAATTGAAATCTTGCTGGTTACACCAAGCAGCCATGGAAACAAATTCATTACTCTAATTTGCAGCTAGCTGTATCATGTTAGTCTAGAAAAATAAAGCTGTATGTGGGGTGATGAGATCTCAGATGTGATAATGTTTAGTATTTCAAGTACAGTCAACCCTAAGCAAAATTATGAAGTAGACAGTTTGGTGGAAGGGGCTTTATATTCCCTCAACAGCTTCCATTTTTAGAGACATCTCCTTGGTTCCAGGGGTCTGAAAGATTTGATTCCCCTTCCTTAGCAAATCTGCTCTACTTCCCTTCACTCTGGGTGTCAGTTATTGAATCAACACAAGAGGATTTTTCAAACTGGAGTTCTGTGGAACAAATTTTGTAAAATAAGTTCTGGAAAGATACAGTTAGGAAACCTGCATGTCTGTAATGTCTCTTGAAACTTTGCTATGCATATTAAGATAATAAAAGCTTGGAAATGTTTAACGGTGAGGGAATCTGTTTAACTTTGTTCAACCCAACCCAGCATCTTGCCAAACTAATTTAACCCTTTTATCAGATAGTAATTCTTAAAAAATCTTCTGTGGATCAAATTTAGAGAATTCTGGTCCATATAGTGTGCTCTGCAAGGTTTTGTTTTTTGTTTTTACATTTTTAAATAGTGTAAGGTACAAACAGAAAAGATTAAATTCATCATAGTAGACTTTTACACTTCTGCAGGGGTTTAAGTGACATTATACTTCTTTATTTTCATTCTTTTCTAAGCATTGAAATTTTTTGAATGATTATTAACTTTGGATAATATAAACGTACAGCATTTAGGAAATGCATGATACAATAGTTATACAGATTTTGGAATTGGACAAAGCTGCCTTTAAGTCCTTATATTTAACTTATTAGTTTTATCTTTTGCAGTTAGTGTTTTCATAATGTCATTTTCTTTACCTGTGAAATGGGGGTGATCTCACTATCACAAGTTTATTTTAAGGATGAAATGATATATTAAAACTCATATTTTAATATATAAAAGTTTTAATATATAAAATATGTATTAATATATATTTATATACATAGTTTTAATATATAAAACAGTAAATATTTTATTCACCTCCCCTTTTCTTTCCAGTTTCATCACAGGAGTAAGTTTAACCCTTTCAACAAGTATGCCCAACTAGGAAAGGAATATTCTAAAAACTCTGTGTATTTACACTAATACACTGTTAATTTTTAAAAGGATGTGCTTAACTTTTACCAGAACTAAAAGAGCATAATTTTCTGTGAACTGATATGTGTATATAGAGAGCTGTCCTTTTTTGTACTATTAAATTAAAAGCCTCAAAACCCAGTAAGTTTTATGACCTTGCCAGCAATAGCTCAAGCTCTTACTGTTAAATGTGGGATGCCTCACATACCATTCCAAAATATTGGCTTTAGCAACGAATGAATTATTAAATGTCAAATTGTTATTTCCCGTGACAGTTTCCAAATGGACTGGGTCTGCACTAACAAGTAGTGAAATGTGCCTCCAGCCGCCTCACAGCTGTGGAAGAAACGGATCACAAGTCCAGTGGACTCATTTTACCTGGCAGCAGAGCACTGGAAGGTTCGCCCATCTGTCAATACACATTTCTCTTCCAGTCTCCTCGAGCCCCTTCTTGGATTCTTTTTTCTTTAAAGAGAAATCAAGAAGTATTCAAAGTAAGTGACTTTTTAATAAGAACATTTCATGTACAGTCAACTCCAGATAGTTTACTTACAGGTGTCCATCTTCTCAGTTAAAATCAGTGGACTCTATTCTTTTTATTTTCCAACACTCTCTTTTCTTCTTCAACCTCCAAAGATTATATTGGAAAATAATAGATTCATTAATTAAATTAATTTAAATTCATGAATTAAGTAAGCCAAACATCTAATATTTCTAACAAAAAAGTCAGCTAGAAAATATGTGAGTCTAGGTTCTGTTTGTAGTTCAAATGAGAAGGAAAGTAGTTAGGGCAAGTTAAATTATTATATGGTTTCATGAAAAAGCTTTACCGGGACATGGGCTTTCACTCTGAAGTACATAGTATTGTGACTTACTCATGCCTTTGAAATGACATGAGTAAAGGCTGTCTTGTTAAATATAAGCAAATGATTGTACATATTATTCTTATTAATTAATTAAACCTACAATGAATTGTCAGTTGTTCACTATTATAAGCATTAGTTCTGTAAAATTCTCTGTGTCTGTAGGCAGAAATATTTAAAAA
This sequence comes from Galemys pyrenaicus, assembly GCA_019455555.1. Lineage (NCBI taxonomy): Eukaryota > Metazoa > Chordata > Mammalia > Eulipotyphla > Talpidae > Galemys > Galemys pyrenaicus. The sequence goes on from JAGFMF010011922.1 coordinate 2,652,903, forward strand.
GTATTTACTGAAATATATCCTTATTAAGGCACTCCTCCTACCAATCTTTCTGAGTAGGAAGTGAGCTAGGAGATTTCATTTAAGTACCATTTGATGTTGTGATACCATTTTGGGCATTTAAAAATCACTTCAATTAGTTTGATGGGGATATTTAGCTTATACAATAGCATTGCAGCTTTTCAGCTATCATGCGAGATACATAGAGGTAGTGATCTCTCTCCATATGTATATATGTTTGTATGTATGAATTATTAAATGAATGGAAGTTAACAAATGAATTATATATGTGTGTACACACACACATATATATGTAGAGAGAGAGAAAAGAGAGAAAATCTGACCCAAAGTATTGTATTTTTCACTGACTTACTGAGGTTTTGAAACCTTAACTATAAGTCATCTGCTAACAGTATGTTCAAAGTTACACCATTTATAGAAAAAACTCAGAGGAGTCACATGTGAATGCATTTAATCATTCTGAATGTTCAAAAGGAGAGGTGGCATTTATTTTGTTGGAGGATCTATCATTCCCTGTTACCGTCAATGTCCATGTAGATTGTGTCTCACTTTCTTCTGGCAGCTTTTATGGTGGATGATTGTTGACACCAGGTCTTCGAGAAACATTCAAATATAGAGATGCACACACTTTTGTAGGTTCAAGAGCTAGCCAGCTACTTTTTCTTTATTGCTATTATGTCTAGCTTTACTGTCTGGCATGACTGTGAATACTCACAAGGGTCTACTGGATCTAAAATCATAATGAATGCAAAAATGGAAGGGATTTTACTGAAGCTGCATGCATCTCTGTCAAGGATATAGGTGATCCTGTATCTAAATTTGAGGAGTGTCAGGAAAACTAATGAAGGCATCCAAAACTCCCTCCCCCATAAAATAAATAAGAACACTGACAAAAATTGTTAGAATCCACTTTTACTAAACTCTGGGAATTAGGCAAAGGCATGCTATAATTCAGGAGGAATCTACTCAAGGTAAATGGCTGAATCTCCACAAGAGCAATGAGCTTGGTAGAATTTTAATTTGCTCCATTCCCGTACCATCCTCTCTAACTCTGTAATAGTCTTGAAAACCAATGACTTCACAGTGAAATATAGCAGCAACCATAGTGAAAACTAACACTTAGTTGTCACTGGATGCAGTGGAATCAGATTAAAGTTTCTCTGAAGCCTCATTTCCAAAGAAACACCACTAGTTGCTAGTCTGAAACGTCCATGAAAGACTTCACTCACGTGGCTGTCTTCATTGGTGTAGATTTAGGTCCCCCCCATTTAAAAAGTCTTTTATCCAGGTAAGTTTGAGGAAAATGATCAGAACCAATTTTTGAACATCATGGCTGCCTGAGGTAGTAGATAATAGGTCAAACAATAGGTTACTCAAAAAGCTTGAAAGAAAAGTTGAGAAGTGAGATGCCCTAGGAGGCTTTCTCAATCTCTGATATTGTCTTGGAAATCTAGATGGTCACAGGCACGTACAGGGCTATAAACATGGCTGAGAAAGAACTGGGGCAGGCTCATGCTCTCAATTCTGGGTACTCTTTTTTTTTTAAAAAGATTTATTTATTTATGCATACAAGCACTGGAGTACAGACCAGAGGTGTGGGGGGGTGAGAGGCTTCACCACAGAGAACAGGGAGCAGAACAGGCAGATCAACAGAAGTACACTGCTGAGGGGAGCAGCGGGCACAGCAGGAGAGGTCTCCTCGCCATGTGGGTCCCCTTCCTGGCTGGCAGCAGGGATCAAACTTGTGCTGTAGTGACTGAGGTTTGCTTCATAGTGTGTTGCTTAACCCACTGTGCCACCAGGGAGGCCCAATTCTGGGTACTCTTGAGGGTCCAAATGAGCAGTAAGTGTAATGAGAATCCATCTGACTGATGTTGGAAGTGAGCACAAGTATGTACAGAGTGCCTCAGCAAAGACTTTAGTTTTAGGCTTTAAGGAAATCTCTATGGAATCATTAGCTGACTACTAAGTTTATCAGGAAGAAACATCAGTAATATAGCCAAGATTACATAATTTCCAGAATTATTTTAGAAAAGTCAAAAGAAAATGACAGCAATAATAACAAAACAGCAAAAAGGTTAAGTTTAGTGAGTCACCAAAGTTAGGAAATTAAGAAAATGTTGATCTTTGAATTTAACTCAGGTTTCTGATCCTAAGAAATTTTACTGCAGTGCATTGTTCAGTTTGCATTTTTGGAATTGCTTTACTTAGAATTAAAACACACCAACATTGAAGGTGTGTATTTTTAAAGAAAAATATTTTTAAAAGAAAGTTGACCACTTGTAACTTGTTTATGGAGTTAAAAAAGGGAAAGTATTTCTGGTTAATTACAGAAAATTTTAAAGAGGAAAAAGTAATTGATGAATTTACCAATTATATGACTGTTAAAGATAGCAGACAATTTAAATATGAGCTATAACTCTCAGGGATATTGGTAATCTCTTATCTAACATCTGCACTTCTTTTTGTCTACTCTGCATTTTCATTTATCATCCTTTCTCCTTGATGAACTTTGGGAGGCAGTTGACCCCCAATGTTAGGAGTAGCTTAAACCAATGAGCACATTTCGTTATGTTGGCTTGGTCAAAACATTGGCTCCAGGTTGGCATGTCATCTGAGTGGATCATTCTAGATGACTCAAAATTCTTCCTTGCAATTCAAAGGAAAAGCATTTTTTTCTCTTGAGTAGTGTTGTATGTGGATATAAAATCTCAAACTAGTTTAGCAATATTATACACATAATGGAAACCAGAATTGGCATCACATTTACAGCATGGCAGAATGGAGAAGGAGAATGGAACCAGGATGCTTCACAACATTATTGAGACACTGAATCAAACAATTTTAAGTTATATCTGCCTTTTCTCTGGACTTGAAGATTCATGAAACAATATATCATTTTTTATTTAATAAAGTTTTATTTTTCTAAATGTACTATTGGTGGGATCTGCTCATGCATCATTGCCAATAGCTGAGGCATCTTCACCCTTGGTGTTTCTGGTGTAAATTACTTGGGCTGTGCTGTGAAGCCAGTTTGATATGTCCCTTATGAATGAACTCCATGGAGCCTTGGCCAAGGAGCCACAAATCTTTAGCCTCTCAGACACAACAGATGAGGTTATAAGATTATAGTTGAGAACTTCTTACAGAGTTTGTTGTATGTGTCTTTGTCAAACAAGACTAGGTTATTGAATGTGTCCTGAGCTTTGCCTTTAGACCACTTCTTTTTTTTTGGGGGGGGGGCTTTCCCCCAGATTTGTTCACTGGATCTTATTAGTCTTGCTTCGCTGACTTTTCAGCATCTTTCTTCTTTTTGTCCTTGGGTAGCATCGTGAAACTCAAAAGCAGCAGTCATGTCTGCTTTGATGTGCCACTCATGAGCCAGCCCAGAAACCCCCCAAAAATCAGCTTAATTGTTTAAATTAGGATGGGTATAATTATGTAGATATTTCCAGAAAACAAGGGAGAGTTTATTTTTATACGTAGAAGTGAAAATTAGAAATTTACTATTTGGTTATTTGTGTTAAACCAAATGGATAGTAACGTGAAAATTCATGTGATTTTTCATGCCACAAACATTTTTATAATGGCAAAAGAATTTCCAGTTAAGGATCATTATTTCTTTGTTGGCTAAATTCCTATGATGACATTTGAAATCATGTGACTTCTGCTGTCAACAGCTCTGTTTGGGAAATGTGATTTTGACTCCCTGAAAAGAAACTTAGTTTTAATTTTTACTGTTTTTTTTTTCAATATTTAATTTTTGTATATGGGCCTAGTATGTTTTATTTTCTCTTTGTAGACTTTTTCCTTTCTAGTTACATGTGTGGTTAAGGCGAAAAGCAAACTGGCCACTTTAATGAAAGTAGAAATACCTTTCTTCAGGCAGTGGTGAAGTTTGCTTTTGTAAGGAAGGAAAGAAAAAACTGCGTCTTTGTGAATATAAGTAAAAATACAGTTGCATAACATTTTCTATGTCAGTTAAATGAAAACTAAGGGTGCTGTCTGTCCATGTGTTGTATGTCTGTACTTTCCCCTTTTCCTTTCTAATTGTTCTGTCTTCGTGAGGATACATAATTGGTTAGAGAGTACCTATAGAAGTTTTGGGCTCAGAAAATATGATGGGAACTTCTTAAAGTGCTTTCCAGGATGTGTGGTTGGCAATAATTTTTGATTAATGTGTTGGTTTAAAATACTTAAGTATATAAAGTTTGGTCTTGCTGTAAATGTCAGCTGAAATAAGAGTTGGGAAATTAAGGGTTTTTTTTAAACATCAAGAATTCCAATAATGGAATCAAAATCACAAGTGGAAGTTTGTCAGCATTGTGCTGGCTGAGTTTAGCTGGATCTCTGTCACTGTTGGGTAATTTAATGTTTTTCCCCCTAATACTTATGACAAAACTCCCCAGAAATCTAAATTAGGAAAAATCTGTAGTTTGATTGATTAGAAGAAGATGATGGAAACTTACAGGTGCTCCTAAGTCAGTCCTGTGGCTCCTGAGGGGAAAAAAATTTCCCTTTCCCTATAGAAAAGATATTAGATAAACTGAAGCCATTTGGTGTTCATCTGGTAAGTTGAAACTAAATGGGAAGCATTGTGGCTTGGGAGAAATATTTAGCCTTCGCATACACATGAATATTAGTATTGGTGTTCTAAAATTATGTGAAACTTCCAGAGTATCTGATATGTTCTGATAGAATATTGCTAGTCAGTTTTGATCTGGAGCATTTTAAGTTGTAAGTTTGGACAAAATTCCTTTTTAATTATGTTGTCAGCTTTTAGTTTTGGTAATTTTAAAGTTTTGATATTTGCAGAAATTGATTCTGGAAATATTAAAAGGAGGAAAGCCTCAATAATGTCTTAAGACCCATGCTAATTGGTGGAAGTCGGAAGTGTGAATTTTCTACATAGGACTGAATGGACAGTTGGAGATAAATATAATTTTAATAAGTTTTTGTTTGAAATGATACTTTTTTGGTTAGTTTATGACTCAATTATTTTTTCTTCTTTTAGCTGACCAGGATCTGCAGCAATGTTAAATTTCATTTTTGTGAGCAGATCTAACTTGTGTTTGCATTTTTTCTCTCTCTCTTTGATACTCATATTATGGAAAAAGATAATAATTATTCTTATTGCTCATAGCAATGTATTTTACTGTGCATAATTTCAGTAGGGAATATTTGTCTTAAAATAGAGATTTGAAACATGTTTCATTATTATGACTTTGACTGGAATGTCTTCTGGGAATTGAAATTAAGCAGAACCAAGAAAAGAGTCTGCTGCTTAGCCTGTAGGGTTCCAAAGACCTCCGAAGCACTGAAGAAGGTGCAGAATTTCCCTCCATTGACAGGTCTGGAGACCCCAGAAAGAAAAGTCTTGGGAACTTCTAGAAGAGGAAATCTCAGGTGAAATCTTGTAAGGCTGTGGCCTTGACTCCCAAAGCCCATATCAGACAGAACATTGAATGTTCAATCTAAAATCCCTTATGCAAAGTTCTCCCGAGGCCAACAAATATTCTGTTTAGCTTTTCTGTCCTGTGAGTTTTTGCAAAAATAGATCAGAATTAGATTTAATTATTTAGTTTGTAAATGCATTTTGCTGTAGTATTTGATAGAATTGGGATGAAGGTAGAGAGAAAATGATTTTAATAGTAGAACCATTTTAAGGAGTTTACTTACTTTTTTTTCTCCTTTTTACTTTTTTTGATATTGTTTGCTATTTGCAAAACATCTAGTTTTTTCCCCTTTTGGCTTGTGCTGATGGACTATTATCTAGAAATGAAGGATTTTGCCACATAGGCTATTCATAGACAACGCCTAGTGACTCATTGCTATTTCTTTAGAATATACTGCCACCCCAGAAAAGACTGTCTTTTGAGGCCATCTCCCAGCATTCACACTTCCACCATAAAAATGGTGACAAAAAATGAAAAGGGGAGGATTTGTTACAGGAGTATAACCAAAGCCATGTGATAGAGCGCCATTTTCTCCACCCCACTTCTACACTGCCTACATCTCAGACACCTTGGTTTACAACTCCCAGCATGCCATGAATCAGACTTCCTGAGTGGGTGTGAAGAGCTGCTGGGTACTAGGGGAGGAACTCAGTGGCCAGACTGACCTTTAAACTACTGAAGACAGGCAGATTTCACTCTCCTGACTTTTTAGTTTTATCTTGCACCTGATACTGCTGTTGGAACAGATAGCATCTGGTCACGTGCTGGCCTATTAATTTTCTCTCTCTACTCTCGCTCTTCTTACTCCCTTTGTAAGTTAAAATTAAAAAAAAATTCTCTGCATTCTGCTTTTTCTTCCCCCTAGTCCCAAGTTATTGAGCACATGAGTAAAGACTCAAAAAAAGGGCATCCCCTTTTTATTTCTGGGGTTGCCTGCTAACAGTACCTTTCTAAATGACACATATTGAGCTACAGAGAAATTGCCTTGAGAGTTCCAGATCTATACATTCAAACCTTTAAAAGTACAACTGTAATCTGTATTGATATTATAATCATCATGACTGATGGAGATATTATATGTATAGACATTTTAATGACCTTGACTAATGGAGAATGGGGGACAATTGTGATAGAGGGACTTAAGTTATCAAAAAAAAAAGACCCCGACAATTTATTACAAAGACAATGATAAACAGACATGTCAAAGTCAAGGATAGAAAAAAACCTGGCTGTGTGGTGAGGCCTTGCCTAAATCAAAATTAACAGGTGGTCTTGAGAAGAGTCCTCTGTCATAAATAAAGGCACCAAAGTTGAGGCAATCTGAGGTACCTCTATGCTTCCTGAAGGTGATTCTGAAGGCTTCTCCAGAGTCTTATGAGAGATACTAGAGATTCTTACCCTGAGAGTAATGTGCTCTCCATTTTGTGGACTGATGGATTCTAGGAGCTTTCTAACCTGGGTCCCTGTGTTGCCATTCTCCCAGACTTTGCCAAGGGGTTTTTTACCTTTCCTCTTTTTGCGCTGAATTTAATTGTATGCTTATTTTATTGTAATGTGGATTCCCACAATAAATTTATGTTGTGGTTATATGCGGGTGAGGGAAACCTTCCTGCGTTGTGGAAGTTAGCACTTTAAAGATCCTGAAACTGATAAAACAGATAGAAATTCTGTGAGAGCTTCTGAAACCATCAAAAGCTGTATTGCTGTTCTGTTGCTAGAGTCCTGTACTTTAAGTTCTGGGGATGTGTATCTCAGTTTATATTCTTGGAGTTGGCCAGTGTCCAGGCAACAGAGCCATCTAGCATACCTAGCGTCATCATTATGTACCCAAATTACATGACTTGTCTGAATTAGTTCCTGTTAACTCATTTCAGAAACATAGATTCGAGTCAAATAGAATATTACAGCTTAAGAGGACATTTGCATTTATCTAAAACAACTGTCATCGATTTCATTTGAGTAAACTGAGAGCTAAGGAATTTCAGTGACTCCTCAGTCATCCTGTTCATACAGAATTGTATCTAAAATCTAGGTCTCCTACATAGTTCATTTTTGTGCAGTAATTGGTTTCTTCCTTCAAGAAAATAAAAAGTAAAATAAAATCTAGGCCTCCTGATTCTTACTCTATTGCTTTTCTACGTATTCTACACAAGAAACTGCTTCAAATATTTCAGACATCATAGGACATTTTTCTTCACTGTTGGCAACCAACACAGTGTTAAATACAATAAAGTATTTTTTTAGTATCAGTGGAACCAAATATTCAATGAAAAATTTAGCAGTATTTCAGAGTGTCGTTCAGCTATTTGTCTTTACAGTAAGTAGGAGAGCCTGTGGGGGCATTTTGGGGTAATAAAGGTTAATCACCGGGAGCTTAAGGGTGTTTTTTCTTAATTGGTGGATGATTAAAGATATTCAAGGTTAATAACTATGTTTTGAAAGCTAGTAATTCACTTCAGAAAGTTTGTCCTGTGATGTTCCGGCCCTAAACTGACAGGATAGTAAATTTAAGAGTGTAACTCTAAGGGGATTTAAGGGTTAGAATGGCTATTTTGACTATGGGTGTGGTGTAGTAACATGCATCTGAAGAGGTGTCTAGTATCCCTGAATCATAGATAGTGCTATAAACCAATGCTACCTCAAAAAAAGTAGCTTTAATTTTTTAAAAATTATATTTAATTGTATTTGACATCGTTTGTATTCCCCAGGGGGTTCCCACCACCATTTTTACCCATGCACCATCACCTCAGTGATGGTGCTCTTTATGCCCTCATCCCTGTCTTTGCCCTTCCCTCCCTCCGCCTACCCCCATGGTCCCTTGGGTTTATCTTTGAGCTTTTGATCTTGTTGAGTTTTTATTTGTTTGTTTGGTTGTTTTTGGTTATGATTGCCCATTTCCTTTAGCTTTCTCTTGTTTTTTTTTTTCATTTGTTTGTTTTGTTTTGTTTATTTTTTGTTGTGGTTATTGTTTTTTCACATTCCTCCTAAAAGCGAGGCCATCCGATATTTTTCTCTTGCCTTCTGGCTTGTTTCACTGAGTATAATTCCTTCTAGCTCCATCCATATTTCTATAAATACCCTAGTGTTTTATTTTGATTGATGAATAGTATTCCATTGTGTATATGTACCACATATTCTTAATCCAGTCCTCTACTTTTGGGCATTTGGGCTGTTTCCAGGTCTTACCAATTGTACATAGTGCTGCAAAAAACATGGGGGTACAGGTGCTTTAAATTTTTTTAAAATTATTTTTGACATCATTTGTAGTCCCCAGGGAGTACCCACCACCATTTCACCGGTGCACCATCACCTCAGTCCCTTATGCACCCTCTGCCCTCATCCCTGTCTTTGCCCTCCCCCCTTCTCCCCCCCCATGGTCCCTTTGGTTTGTCTTAGCTTTTTGGTCTTGTTGAGTT
>JAGFMF010011922.1:2661842-2685978 GCA_019455555.1 Galemys pyrenaicus
TGCCTTCTGACTTGTTTCACTGAGTATAATTCCTTCTAGTTCCATCCATGTTTCTATAAATGCCCCTAGTTTATCATTTTTGATTGCTGAATAATATTCTATTGTGTATATGTACCCCATCTTCTGGATCCAGTCCTCTACTATTGGGCAATTGGGTTGTTTCCAGGTCTTACCAATTACAAATAGTGCTGCAATAAACATAGGATTACAGGTGCTCTTTCGGATCAGTGTTTTTGTGTATTTTGGATAGATTCCTAGGAGTGGGATTGCTGGATCATATGGTAGTTCCATTTCTAGTAGACTGAGGAACCTCTATACAGTCTTCCATAATGGTTGGATTAGCTTGCATTCCCACCAGCAGTGTACCAGGGTTCCTTTTTCTCCACATCCTCACCAGTATTCCATTGTGTATATGTACCACATATTCTTGATCCAGTCCTCTACTTTTGGGCATTTGGGCTGTTTCCAGGTCTTACCAATTGTATATAGTGCTGAAATAAACATGGGGGTACAGGTGCTTTAAATTTCTTTTAAAACAGTTTGATCATTTTAATGAGCTCAATTCTTTCCTCCTTTTACATTCAAATGGTTTTGATTTTGTCATATAGCTTCAACTCCAAATAGTACTCTTTCTAAGACCCTAAAGCTTCGAAGCTAGATGCTGTTTTAAAAAAATCTGTTTGGTTAAGAATTTCAAAGATTAGTCTATAATAGAAAGCAAATAAGAATCAAGGAAAAGAATAAGAACAATAATCATAATAACAACAATAAAAAACACAACAAAAACAAAAAGACTAGGAAAATTCGGGACACTTGGTGGGGAGAGGGTAGGGAGAGGATTAAGGTTAGATAAGAGCACAAGGGACTGAGGTGATCGTGCACTGGTGAAATGGTGATGGGGAATACATAGGGATTACAATTGATGTCAAATACATATAAAGAAAGGGAAAAAAACTAATTTTCTAACTAATATGGGACATTAAGTAGACATTAGCTAGTGACCAATTCATGTTCAATAAATAGAATAAAGATTCTAAATAAGTATTTAAATTGGAAAGGATGATAGATACTTTCCACTAATTTTAAAGTTGGTAAACTAAGGGATTCCGAAGAGACCAAAGGACTTGCCTAAGGTCACCCACCCCAGTGAAGTCTAGTACCTGGCCTTATTTTTAGCATGCAGATTGAGGGGTACCCTGGGACACCCCATCCCAACACACTCTAAGGAGGTTCTGTTATCAACCTATAAAGAAAAGGCATACTGTGAGTGTGAACGAACTTTAATAGAATAGTGTGTATGGAGGGAAGAGGAGAAAGGATATTAGTTTTCCATAAAACAGCCAAAGTTCCCATCCCCTTGTGTGAAAATGCCCAATGAAATAGGGTTGGCCTAAAACAGCACACTGAGGCCCAAAAACTTGCCAAAAGTCTAATACCTTCTGGTGGGGGTAACCATAGGAAAAGGGCGGAAGGGAACAGGCAAGTCTAGAAGGAAAAGAGCAAAATCAAAATACAAGTTAAGATAAAGGCTGCCTTTGTCAGCCTCCCTACAGTTCTCTCACTCATGTCTTCACCTCTTTCAGGTTTCTCCTCCCATGTCCCCAAGTCCCTGATACAAGTCCAAGGCCAAGAAGCAAGTGTGGCTTTTTCTTCACATGTTTCTCTGCTCCTTGTGGCTCATGCAAGCCTTCTAGGTGTTCTTTCCTTCTACTCAGCTTCACCCTTCATTAGGTGGGGAAGGAATATGGAACCTCCCCCTTTTGTGGCAATTCTAATATTCCCTCTCTGTAACATTATGATAACTGGGGACATTTAGTTAATGACCAACCTACAGTTCTTCTTTTTCCTGAGTCAAACATTGTAGCTTCAATTTAACATGTGTATCAAAAAAAAAATAGGGAAAGGTCAGTAAATCAGTCGTGTTCATTTGGCAAGCTTGTGTTTTTAAAATCTACAAAGCAGAAGATTTATAACTGAAAAAAATAACATTAATATGAGAAGTGGAAGAAATTTACAATGCACTAGAATCAGTTATCCTTCTCATCAAATCTCCGTTACTTTGTTAATCCTTACTCATGAATTAATCTTTGATGTTTGTACAGAAGTCAGACATTAATGACTCCAAGGATTATTATACAGGTAGATATGGAAATTTTTTTATGGTACTCATTGACAGATTTTGAAAATTTTGTCACTTAAAGTAGTTTGGGTGTGTGTGCAGTTGTCATTTATCTCCCTTTGTCAATAATAGCTTGTTCACACAGTAAATGAAAACGACTTCACAGATTGATTTATTTAAAACCACTCAACGGGGAAATACATTCCCATATGTCAATTCTCTCTTAAATTCTCTTACCTTGTTGTGTCTTGTAAAAGAAAAAAAGTGAGTGAAAATATATTTCATTCCTAATGCAACATTTAGGCAATATGTTTAATTAATGGGAACAGAGGTGTCATTTTATTCTGATTATCTGGGAGGTTTAAGCAACATGAGATTTATGGAAAGTATGAAATTGGTGGTATGACCCAGGAGGCCTGTTGGAAAATGCTGTCAGCAGCTTTTGGCAGGATGCTTCATGGAAAGCTCAGGCTCTCAGTATGTGGATGTGTGTAAGTATTTCCAGTAGGCTGAAGCCATAACTCACAGGTACGCTTTCACAGTAATCCTTATAATTAAGTAGGAAATTACAACAGGAAAACCCAAGTGCTACTTAAAAACCAAACCCATTAGGTTTTGGTTAATCGTGATGAAATAATGATCACTGAGAGCAATTTCCCATTTCCTAACTCAGCAGTCTTGCTCAATCTTCAGATTTGTTCATGAAGAAATAATTATCACCACTTGTAACCCAGTGAAGAATCAGAAACTGATAATAGCTTACAGTTTCAAACTACTGAATTTTCTCTTTGATTTTCTGATTATTTGACTTACACTGACTTAAACTCATTCTGTTCTCTAAGAGTTCATCTAGAAAAGGTATCTTTTTATATTTTAAAAATTAACCATAGAGAAGATGAAAATGGAGAAGTTGGCTACTCTTCTCTGCCACAAATGTCACTCTGGCTGCTACTTCCAGTCGGTTCAATGTCATGTTTATTTAAAACATGGAAGTAAGTTCTAATATGGAATTTATAAAAAATGAGACTTGTTTGTTATTTTCCCAAGATTTTGAAATAGACTCAGTGAATAGAACATAGAGATCTATATTTTGGCTCAGTAGAAATAAAAAAAAGCCTGTTAATGAGTTGAGAACAATGCAATTGGGGTACTTCTTGAGACAGTGGGCTTTATGGTCCCATTGCAAGTAGGCTATCGAGAACAACATAATTGATTGTAAAGGAGACTGGATAAGATGATGTTCATAGTTTTTCTTTAACTGTACAATTCCAGATTTAATATCTCTTTTCTTGACCCGGCCCATGATTCACATTCAAAGTTGCTATCCAATAGGTCCTAGGCCATATCAATTTAGGGTATAACTTGAAAAGGATATGCACTGATTTCTGACCTTATTTGATTTGCATTTTGATGGTAACTTCAGTTTTAGCCTCAAAGAAAGTCTGAGAAGCATAATTCCTTCCATCACAGCAGACTATTGGAGGTTATATTTTGGATAGGTCTTACCCTGGGGCTTCCCTACAGCAATTGGAAAATTACATCTCCTGGCCCAGAAGAGCAAAAATTTAAAAATTTCTGTTTTTTATGTGAAAGTTCTCTCTTCCCCAAATTTGATGTTAAATGATACAGTGACTATATGGTTAGCAGTTGAACAATGTATTAAATAAAACTGTCATAAATAAGGTGTCCAAAAAGCAATGAAAAGAATTTATTTTTCATCCTTTTGAAATGTATCATAATGATTTATTTTACAGTAATTAAGAACATAGTAGAGGAGATTCATTTCTTTAATGCCCCATTTAATCTTTTATTTAAAACAGAAAAAGTAAACTTGAACTTTAGTAATAACTTTCATTAAAAAACAAAAGACCAAAACAATGGAATCAGTGGCTCTGAGAAACATTTTAGATTATAGGTACTTCCTACAATCTCAACATGCAAGAAGAAAATAAAGAAAAAATTATGAACCTGAATCAGGAACTCTGAGTAAGTGCATCTATAAATAAAGATATAAAGCAGATACCCTCATGAGGATTATTGATTGGGTCAGGCAGAATATATCATCATGTGTGTATAGCAAGCTGGGTTTGATTGCTTTTCCATTTCCCTTGAAAAACAACCTTCCTGATCTTTCAATTTCTACTTTTGTTATAAATTGGTGTAGAGACAAATCTTAGTTATTAAAAAAATCAGCAGTGAAATTATAATGATAAATGGCATTTGACATTTGGCCCTAGGTATGGTAATAATATGGCTTGGTAGGAATTTGAGCAGAATGGAGAACTCAAGGAGGCAGCTACTGTTCAGTTTAGTGGGATAAGTACACAACAATGCCAGATACTGAACATTTTCAAGAGAGCTAGAAACCCAGATTTATATGCCTCCTGATTTGATTTGATTTGATTTTTTATTGTGGTAACATTGGTTTGCAACATTATAGATGATTTAGAGGTATTAGGTCATACCCTTCAGGTGTATGTTACCACGTCACACCCACCACCAAGCTCTGCAGTCCGCCACCATAGACCATATTGCCTTCTCTGAGCTTTACTCTCCCCATATCCTTCCTTTCTCTGGTAGCCTCAATTCTACAGTCATATTTTTCTAGGGACTGTTATTGATTTGGTTTTGGCCCTTTGGTTTCTCTATAATGAACATTTAAGTGACACCATCTAGTATGTCTTTCTCCTTCTGACTTACTTTGCTTAGCATAATCCATGCCATTTCCATCCATGTTGGAAAAAAATGGCTAGAGTTTATCTTTTTTTATAGTGCAGTAGTATTCCACTGATTTACATACTACATTTTCTTAAACCGCTCATCTGTTCTTAGCCACTTAGGTTGCTTTGATAACTTGGCTATTGCAAATAGCGCTGTGGGGAATATAGGAGTGTATATATCTCTTTAAACTTGTGTATTTGTATTCTTTGGGTAGCTGTGTAGGAGTAGAATTGCTCTGCCATATAGTAGAACCAACAGAGTAGGAAAGTGCTTTCCATGGACACTTTTTATCAGTGGAGATCTTGAAATACACCTCTTATCAAGGAGGGGGTGCCTGCCATTGTTGGGTCCACTGTTCATTCCAGGGGGAAGAAATAGCCTACCCTTTTCTGTTTCTAATTTGGGTTTGGAATATGCTGGACCAGATTAGCTGGTATCATAAGATCCTGTTGCTTTGCATTTCTTCTGTTTGATGTCCTTCAGAAGTACACCTTCCTCTTTCCATGTTTCATATTTGTTTTTGGTTTCCATCTTACATTGTTTCCAGGGTTTATATAGTTACACTTGGTGTGCAACCTGTTTACAGGAAATATTTTTGGAAGAACAAGGAGAAAGGCATCTATACTATCTTACCTAGACTACACATTGCTTTTCTTATCTCTAATCTGTTATACTTATATATGTTAACCCTCATCATACACATGACCATTCTATTTTTATCATCTTCCCTGACCTCTCTGAAAGAGAAAAAAACTGTGCGTCAGAGTGCTTCCATTGTTGAGAAGCAGATCTTTTCCAGCCTAACCCAGTATTGGTTCTGTGATTTCCATGCAAGTAGGGTTTTGTCTTGAAAAGAAAGCTTTATCTCATTGTTTGTATGGCACTTTGCTGTTTAAGAATACTTCTGAATATTTAGTATGTATGTGTGAAGTAATGTTTGGGTTTTCCTCCTATGCTCTTCTTAGTCAATGCTATCCATAAACAATCTCAAGGAAACTTCTTCTCCCCATTTCCCAAAAGCCTACCATCACAAAATGTTCCAAAAATTCTTTGCCAGAAAATCAACCTCACATCCAATGAGTTTTGCAAACCTTTTTCAAATATTTATTCCTCAGAGGCCTACTGTAGTCTGGATCCAGCTTACATTTCTGGCTTCGTTGCTCACTACTGCCACCTTTATTTACTCACTCAATTCCGTCACACCCTTACTTTCCTCCACACCATCACTTATATTGCTCCCTTTTTAACATTCCTTCTCCCACCCCCACCTCACCACTGCACCTAAAACAATGAATTATTCTTCATATTACATCTTAGATGTCAGTACCTTAGTCAACTCTTCTCTGGTCTTTTTTTCCACCCAAGAGCTCAGGTACATTTGATCTATACCTTGTCCCAGCTCCATACTGTCTCCCTCATACCTTTCGCCTCATTTATTTTTAGTTTTTATTTAATTTATTTTTAGTTTTTATTTAATTTAAAACTTAGAGAAAAATTATAATGATTCACACTTTATGCATATTAACCAATTAATTTACGTTTTGCCCAATTTACATTATTGTTCACTCTCTCTGCTATTTGAAGTGATGTTGTAGATATTTTCCACTTTAACAATAAATACTTCAGTATATATTTCCTAAGAACAAGTTGTTATTTTATATAACTACAGTACAATTATAAAAATCAGGAAATTCAATTTTTATAGAAATCTATTATCTAATTAAGAGCCCATAATTAAATTTTGTCAATAATTTCAAGATTGCCATTATAGTTTCATTTCCCAGTCTAGGATCCATTCCAAGATTACACACTGCATTGAGTTATCATATTTCTTTATGCTGCTTAAATTTTGAACAGTTCCTCAGACTTTGTCTTTCCTGACCTTCACATTTTTTAAGTGTGCAGGCCAGTTACAATGTATAATGTGCATCTCTGAGTTTATTGATGTTTTCTTACTATTAGCTTCCAGTTACATATACATAACGGTTGCCAATTTCATGTCCCCATAGTATTCCTGGGAAGAATTTACTCATCACCTCTTGCCAGAAACAATATCTTTCTTTGTTAAAAGCACTACATTCCCTTTTCCCCACCTCTGTTAAAATGATGGTTTATTAACAACAACCAACCCTGTAAAGAGTCAGAGTTAGGTCACTGGATCACTGGAATTCCTCCCACTCTAATTCTTTCTGACTCCCTTGTCCTATGCTAGAAGGATGAATGTGTAAGTGAAGTAAGAGTCATTGACTATTTACTGTGAATCTTTATGTCAGTCATCTGAAGTAGGGATTAATTTCCAATTTTACATGCAAGAAAATAAGATTTCAGAACTGGAACAAGTGTTTAAGTCATTTCTTTGTTTAAGCACTTCCTCTTAGCAGAGAGAGAGGCTTGTATACATTTCTTAAATCACGAATCATATGAGGAGTAGCTGAACTCATTCCGGCTCCTTTCTTCTGCTCCCCCTCACCTGGTGGGACATCACAGCAATTTTAGGCCTTTATATATTACCTAGAAATGTTTTTAAAGTGCTGCTTTGTGTTTATGATTCCATTTCTTGAGGAAAAAAAACATTTTGATTCTGCTTGGAGATTATTCCACTGCTCATTTTCAAAGAAGGCATGAGTTAGCCTGAAGAGATAATAGATAGTTTGTACATTTTATACATTAAATGGAATCTGTCTCTGAAAAATGCATTGTTCTCATGTTTCTTCAGTTTTCAACTTAGTAGAGAAGCTGAACGTAAGAGTTTAACTTTGGATCTCATCATAGCCATGAAAGGTACCCTAATCAGGGAGCTCCTCTGACTCAGGGTAACCTAAATGGATACCAGCTCACGTGAAGAGACCACCAGCCCATTGAATATGAATCAAGCAATTTGATGAAGAGCTTTTTATTTTTAAATAGTTTATAGTCATGGTCAAGGAAAGGAATAAGAACAATAATAATAATAACAACAACAAGAAAGAAACAAAAACCAAAAATGAGAAGACAAGGACAAACTGGGGACACTTGGTGGGGAGGGAAGAGGGGAAGAAGGGTGGAGGGCAGACAGGAGCACGGGGGACTGAGGTGATGGTGTTACGGTGATGGGGAATACATGGGGATTACAATTGATGTCAAATATATGTAAATTTAAAAAATTACATTAAAAAAACAAATACATGAAAATTAAAAAAAGAAAGAGTTTATAGTCATGGGAAATGTTCCCAAAGCCACTCTGTTTGGTAGTATTATTATTATCAGTGATATTATTTCGGGAATTTTTAAACTCAGATCAAAAGTGGAGTCTCATAATACACTAAAAGAAGTTTGAAAGTAATTTTAGAGACAAGCATACTGAGGCATAGGTTAGTCAAGTGACTTTACAAGGGCTTTGTAGAAAAAATAGGAGTTAATCTGAACAAAGGCTTAATTCTTGGACTCTTCCCAGTTAAAACCCTTTGTATTACCTTCCACTTTGGAAATGCTGTCATGGACATGCTCTATCTTAAACAGAGAAACCATTATCTATGCTGTCACCTGTCTTACAAATACCAGATGTCCCTTAACCACCCCAATCTTTTCCCTGCGTAGTTAAATATATGTTAATATGATTCTGTCAACCAAGGATGAGGTTGTTTTTTTTAAACCTATTCCAACTCTAGAGAAAAATGCATTTGTTCTCTATTGTGAAACTTAGAATTTCTGGATTTTTTCATCCATATTTCTCAAAAACATTGAAGTTCATTTTCTACATATCCATTTTTATGCTTAGTATTGCATGCAGAATAACACATAAGTGTTCATCACTTTGAGTCATATCAGAATGAACTCATTATCTCTGATAGTCATTAGTATATTTTGATTGGTGGTCATTCCTTCTTTCTTTCCTTTTTTTCCACCGCCCTTACTGCTGTCTACTTAGTTCCCATCTACATTTATGTAGTTGGTCCAGGTTCCTAAGAGAGCAGCTTACTACAGAATCCAGTCATATGCACCTACCCTTTTTGAAGTAAAGTTTTTACCTTGACTTCTGCTTCCCTCCACTCAGATGGACTGAACCTTGACTTGAAGACTTGAAGACAACCTGTGATCTCTTTGTATTTCTTCTAGAATGAAACAGGAAACAATAAACGGTCCTTCCCCTATATCAGCTCTGGGCCCCACTTATGTGTTATTTAATAAATGTCTCCAAAATTTTTCATTCAAATATTACTTGTTTCCTACCAGTGTTATCCCTCTGACCCCAGTGATTCTCACTACCAGTTATATATTCTTATTTTTCCTAGTACAGGAATTGAAATCTGTGTCTATTCCCTTATCCACACCCAGGAGGGATATTGCTCCACTCCGTCAAGATATTCGCTAATGTATTGTATGAGTATTGTTCAAATCATAATAGCATTTATTCATTGAGGGCCTACTGTATACCTGGAATTTTTTAAAGTGCTTTATAAATGTTTCTTAACCCCTACCATTCTCTGAAGTAAGGACTGCCATTAGTTCCATTTTATACATGAGAAAGCAGACTGAGATCAACTAAGTGGTTCAAGGCCATATAATTGATAAATGTCAGAGCTAAGATTTGAATCTCGGAGTCTATATACTACCTCCCATGTATTTGTAGGTCTTTGACAGCCTGTAGTCATAAAAGTTTGCTAAAACCTACAACAAGGAGAACAGTAAATAGCAAAAATTTTATTTAGTGCTTCCTCTGTGCCAGACATCATTCTATGGATCTACAAGTAAGGCATGAGAGCTGTAACCTGCACAAAAGTGAAGTCTCCCCATCAGTCTCAAGCCCCTCTTATTATGACTGCAGGCTGATTAAGACCTGAAATTCCCATCATTAAAATTAATGACCTTTATTTTTGCTTTATTATTTTATTTTTAAAATAATTTATTATTTTAACTTGGGGAGTTATATTTTTATTCCTCCATATGTGCATGTCCCTCTCACCCTCCACAAAACCTCCCTGTACAAATATCCTATCTATTTCCTTCCCCGTACCCTTTCTCCTCTTTCCTATTCCCTATGGTAAACTTTAACTTTTTTCTTCCACTCCAAATATTTCACTGTTATTTTACAAGTGTATTTTTTTTTGTTATTTATTCCACAGATGACTGAAGCCATGTGATATGTGTCTTTCATTTTCTGATTTATTTCACTTAACATGGTCACCTCAAGGTCCATCCATTTTGTCCCAAAAGCACTATTTCAGCTTTTAAACAGTGGTGTAGTATTCAATTGGGTATATATTCGCAATTTCTTTATCCATTCATCTGTCAGTGGGCACTTAGGTTCTTTCCATTACTTGGTATATGTGGGCAGTGCTGATATGAACTTAGGCATACTCAAATCTTTTCATAGCAGCATTTTCATAAGATTAATGAACATTTATTGGCTATCATTTATATATAAGTGCTGAAGGACAGACAAGAATATGGCATTGGTCGCTATCATGGAGCTCATTGTCTTTTGGAAGAGGTGTACGTGTACAATTAATAACATCACAACTTGTCCATTACTATACTTGTGGTGAGGCAAGAGGAAGAGATCGAGTCACACTGCTTGGGAAATTGAAAAGAACCCCCTGTTTGTGTAGGAATATTAAAGATAAGTGAATATGTCTAGGTGAAAATAACAAAGAAGGAAGAGTAGAGGAAATAGAATAAGAAAACACATACGAGTGTTAATTTAGTAACTAACTGCCTGAGTGTGAATGGTACTTTATAGCATGGTAAGGGGTTGAAAGTGTTTGAATATTACTGTGGGCTTACTCAGTGTTGGGGACTGTGATAAATATTTTAGACACATTTTATCCTCACAATTATACAAGACCAAAATTATTGTCACCTAATTTGACAATGACTGTGATTTGCTCACTGAATATTCATCTATTTCTCTATATTAGTCTTTCCTTCAGTAGATTTTGACCATGAGACTGGGTTTGGGCCAACAGGATGTGGGGAAAAGTTATGTATGCTACTTCCTGTACTGATATGATCCTTCAGTCTTCTTTTTCCCTTCTATACTACCTTGGTGGTCACATTTTCCAGATGATATAAAATGAAAAGACAAAGGAAGATATTCTCATCTAGCTTGTGTGTGACGTGAGCAAATAATAAAGAATAATCTCTAAGATTTGAGGGCCAATTTGTTACCATGTGGTAGATATTCCAAATCACATGTAAGTTTGTAGGTTGCCAAACTACAACTAGTGGATCAAAAATGGCTGGCTGTCCATTTGTGTAGAAAGAAAAAGAAATTTTACTGAAAAATGGCCACACTCAAGCATGTATATATTGTGTATATACATGAAATTTTACTGAAAAATGGCCATACTCAAGCATGTATATATATGACTACTTTCTGGTTACAGTTAAAGTCAAGCTGCAGAGAATGAGATGAGCCTATAAAGACTAAAATGCTTGCTATTTGGGTCTTTACAAAACCAAAAAAAATAGTAAAAAAAAACCTTTACCAATCTCTGCCCTAGGAAAGAACAGGAAAAGGAAACAATAAAAAAGGGGAAAACACTAGTCAGTAGTATTGCTAAGCTTGAATCCAGTTCTATTTTTAATGCTATTTCCTGTTTCTTGTTTTTATTCCCATTGGTTCTTTGACCTCCATTTAGTTCTTTACATCAGTTATTATTAGTAAGTGTCCATCTATTCACATCGTGTATGGATTGACACACTATTCAGAATTGGTCAATGTTTCAATGTCTTTGAGGAATAACTTACATTACTTGTCTTCTAATTCCTAAATTCTCTTACCAGTCTCCCCTTAGTCTTGAGGTACTGTCAATAAAAGAAGAAAAATATAAGTAAGTGTAATTAGTTTGTGCAAGTGAATGAAAATAGGATAAATGCATTGAGAGTTGATGTAAGGATGGTGTTAGGATTGGAGTGGGAGAGATTTTGGTACTGAACACATTAAATTGTTGTTTCCTTGGGAAAATCTAGGTAGAGTTGTTCTATAGGCAGATAGGTAAAGTGTGAAGTTTAGGGAAAAGGTCTCGGTTTGAGATACAGTATTAGAATGAATTATACTGAGTCATCTATTCTCTTTGTCTTAAATCTTATTATGATTAATGTTAGAGATATAAAATAGTTTGCCAAGGTCAAGGCTCTGTCTGAAACCAGGTTTGCATTCATTCTGTGATTATATAAAAACAAAATTAATGGACACAGCTGGGATCACATCTGTGACCTTGACTTTTTAGACAACAGACCTCTTTCTTCCTATAACATAGCTTATGGCAGGATCAGACTGCTTCCTGTTTCCCAGTCATATGAATTCTATTTGGGACTAGGAAGCTTTCTCTCAGGATGATAACCAAAGTCTCTACTGTTTCAACCAAAACTTCATAGAAACTAGTAGCAGGTTTAGTATCTCAAGGCCATTATTTCCCTTGAGGAAACAATGGTATGAATTATTCAGTATGCCACAGGAAGGCCATAAATTATTCCAGTATTGCACAGTTTAACTGTAGTTGAATCTGAATTGCTAGTGCAATGTGGTGATTAATACTCAAGATGTGCAGAAATGGAGTTTTCCCCCGCTCTTGTCAGGGCAGGCTGTGATCAGGTACCTGAGGTGCAGCTTATTCTTCCCAAAATATTTGATCTTCTCATCATCTTCTTCAGAAAAATGACATGTAAGGAATGAAGAATAGGAGCATCAACAACAACAAATCAAGCCAAAAATTACAATAACAACAATGAAATGTTTTTTCTTCATAGTTTTCACCTTCTCGTGACACTTGCACACAGTAATTCTTTACAAATATATGATCTGAGGAAAAATACCTGTCTAATATATTGTCTTATACCACCTTTAAAACTCTGTTTGTTGCACCAGAACCTGCTTCATGGCCATGAGTCCTGTGCTGTCAAATAGGGCTCAATGCTTAGAGTGCTGTTTTGGACGTCTTACTTTTGAGCAATTTTGTCCTGGGAACCCACAAATTACGTAGTTGATTTTGTCTTATACTTGACTTTGGTTTCCTACTGTTTGATCCTGGTCATACTTGGAGCCTGTTAAAATAGGCCAAAAATGCTGTGAAGATACTTGAATAAATTTTGTGCTTCAATTATTATAAGTGGAGTTTTGTAATAGGCTCACAGGGAGATGTCTGGGCTTTTTCTGCACGTTCCAATTTTGAGCTATGGCAAGATGGTGTGTGGTTACTTTCTGATATTTGGATAGAAGTAGTGGCAAAGGGAAAGTTTGTTAAGCCTAAATGTCGTATGTGGATGGGTACTTTGTCCTCTAAATAATACGGACCATAGAAAGGCCAGAGATTGTGTACTGATGGCTAATTTCTGTTAAATTTATTTAAGGCAACACTGCTGAGTGTGTCTTCTTACCGTTAGAATTTTTTGTCTACTCTTTAGTCATTCTTCTACTTTTCTCTCATGTGCAGGCACTATTACCTTCTTTATAGGAAGGGTTATAGATAAGGATGAAAAAGGCAGGAGGATAAAGACAAATACACATATGGAAGGGTGGGGTTGTATGCCCCAAATCATAGTTATGTAGGTGACTGGCAAGTAAATAGAATTTGAAGGGAAAAAGAAGACAATGTTGAATGATTTCACTCATGTGGAATATAAAGAAACAAAACAAAGGAAGAGAAAAAACAAACCAAGACAAATCCTAGAAATCTGACAGTAGAACTGAGGCCACTAGAGCTGCGGTACAGACTAGGGAGCAAAGTGGGAAGGGGGCCCAGTGGTCTGCAGTGGAGAACTATGGGTGCCTTGATGGTGTGCATGGTGTGGTGACATACATCCAAAGAGGTAGGATCCTGTACCCTAAATTAAATACAGTATTGTAAACCAATATTACCTCAATAAAAATAATTTAATTTTGAAATAAAAAATTAAAAATGAATGAAGGAAAAATCAGCATGACCACTTTTGTGAGAATTCAAGACAATGGGTTGCTTCATCCAGGCTCTCTGCATTTAAATGGCCTCTGTGAGAAGAAACATTTACTGTTTGATGAGTGATTCAGGTGGTGAGGGCAGTGGTCTTTTTAAAACCACCTCTCTGGATTTGCCTGCTGCATCCATGAGATGTCATCCTTGATATTTCAGCTTTTAGATATTTGGTAAGTTTATTGACCCTTCCTGACCTTTCAGGTCATATACCCCGAAAGCCTAGTGCCATCTGGACCCTAAAAGAACTTTGTCGCTGAATTTTCTCTATCCTTGGCTCCTTTTCTGAATCTAATTTTCTTTTTTTTTTCCTCTTAGCGACCTTTTTGTAACCTTATTTTGATGTGGTGGATAGCCAAAATCAAGACATGAGACAAGCTAATGCCATAGGTATTCAGTGTGACTTGGCAAACTTTCTCCTTGTTGGTCGGTGACTCAGGCAGGAGGAATAGAAAATGTGCTGGCAGTGGCAAAATTGCTTCTTGCAACAAGGCATTAGCTTGAATCCCAAATTGAAATTTAAAGAGGATGGAGAGGAGGAAGTCCAGCCATATCTTCTATCTTTATTCACCTAGTTAATGACTCTGGCTATTCATTAGACACCAGAGAACATTTCCCCAGTGTTAAAAATGGAAACACCTGCATTCAAATTACACCAACATGCTCCAAAGCCTTTTTAATTGCAAGTATGTGTTGGGATCTAATGTAACATTTATCTTGCTGCAATTGTCATGAGAGGAAGAAGTGAGACATTTGGGGTCAATTCTTTTTAAAGACAAACTCAAATCACTTTAGGAGTGATTTCCAGATTCTCAGTTGACTCACTGATGCCTAGAGACATTTTTTTTGTCATTAATGGTAATCCCATGTTAATACCATGGCCCAGGACAACAAAATGGAAGCACTGTCTCTCCTCTATCCTCACCTTCATAATGCCACACCCTCTTTTTGTGACACTTATTATCTCTATTGGCAAGTAAAAATTAATACTCAGTATCTATTGGAAACATTCACTACAAAATTGATCCAAATACAAGGTCTACATTAATGGCTTATATATTAATAAGCATGTATTTCCATCCCACATACAAGTAAAGTGTTTATGTGCAGGAGCCAGCAGAGCCAGCAGCATTATAGGGGCAAAGAGTTGGCATTCAAAAGAGAAGCCAATGGGAGCGTGGGGGAAGCACACTATTGCTAACTAGCTTTAGCCTTACAGAACCTATTGTCTTAGAAAAAATAATTCTGTACTACAGATTCCATCTTTTATGGGAAGAGATATACTTACTTTTGGGGGAGGCTCTTAGGTGGGTCTAGTTAGATCATCTGTGACACAGAAAGGATTTTGGGAAATCAAATTTAATTCTACCTAAAATACCTAGAGGTAGGTATTTACACAGAAGCTTCTCCTCATATACCTCAGCTGTTATGAAAGGATAGGGCATAATTTTTTCTTAGCGTAATTGCTTATTTGGGATTGGGCATGGCAGGAAGAGGAGGAAGTACTGCATGCTTGGTGACAGCCCATGTTCTTTTCTGCCGTGGGCCACCAGAACAGATCCCGTCTTCTAAACTTTCTTCTGCTAAAAATGATTACTGGAAATTTAGATAACAGTCCAGTGAATAGCCCTGTGAAAGCCAGACGTACCCAACTGTGCTTTCTTACTGCCTAATGTAAGAATTGAAAAAGAAAACAACCTCCTTTTAAGCCATTCGTTCTCTAGGTCGTGCAGAGATTGGAGACAGTCTCGGTGTGGTCGGTTCGTACATTTTACAGTCTAGGCCAGAATTCTTTCTGTTTCCTTTTTCCTAACTTCTACCAGTTTATTTCATTGTGGATTGATTTTAAATTTTGTTTTTACTTTGAGAGAATTATAGAAATTGAAAATATTGTATAGAGAATTTGTATGTTTTTATCACCTAATTTCCCCAAACTATGTATTGATCTTATTCTGCGATTAATCATATTTATTTGATATAAGCCCTCTTGACTGTTTCATTTTACTACACAGGGCATTTGAGAACATTTATGTGTCCTCGGTTGTTCCAAGATATGAGTGTATAAATGATTACTTAAAATTTTGTTAATGCTACCCTTTACTTACATTCATCACTTTGTGCTTTTTTAAAAAAGATTTATTTATTTATGCATACAAGAACTGGGGTACAGGTCAGAGGTATGGGGGTGAGAAGACTCACCAGAGACAGAGATGGGAACAGTACAGGCATATAGGCTGAATTGCACTGCTGAGGGGAGCAGCGGGCACAGCAGGAGAGATCTGCTGCTCCTTGTGGGTCACCTCCCTGGCCAGGGATTGAACTCGCGCTGCAGTGGTTGCGGTTTGCTTCACAGTGTTGTGCTTAACCCATTGCACCACCAGGGAGGCCCCTCACTTTTTGCTTTTAGTTCATAAAGAGATAGCAATAAATGAAACAGATAACATAAAAATATAGGAACTGTCTTTCATTTAAAAATTCATTTATCAATTATTGACATAATATATACTTTTAGGAGTATAGCTTCACCCCTCCATATGTGCAAAGCTTCACTCACTCTCCACCAAAGTTCCAGTGCCGATGTCCTATCCCCTTTCTTCCATTGTTCCATCCTCCAAAATAAAATATAGGCACTATCTTGGGGTTGAGCATTTTCAAAGATGATTGTGTTCCTTGACAATTTGACTGTACGTTATGTGAAAGGCTTACACAATGCTGTGACTGAATGGTCTGGCATAGCTGAAACAATTTTTGAAAATCAGGATGATCAACCTCTTTAAGGGGAAATCTTATTAATGTCACCTTTCATTATTATGTGATAAAAGACTTCTTGATGACAGTGTTAACATTTTCAGATTATTTATACTTGTGCATCTGTGCTCTACTTCGATATTGTAACAGAGTTAGATTGTCAAGATCATCCTACTAATCTACCAGTCTACTTTGATGAATTTATGACTATCCACTGCTCTACTTTCTCAGTCCTTCTTTGTCTAGATTAATTATTCAGTCTCTGTGATTCATTTAAGAGACTTTGTGAGTTACCTCTCTCTTAGTAAACTTAGATATATTTTTCTAGGCTTAGTCCAACCAATTTATGACCAGCCATGCTTCCAGAAATAAATGGATGTATTGGACATCTATCTGTTCCTTGGTTCCAAATCTGTGGGTGGAAAAATGTTTCTGAATATGAGCAGAAATGTGTGCATGTGTAGATGTGAGGGGAGGTAATGATGGTAGTGGGTGGACTAATGTGAGTGTCACTACTTAAAACATACTGGATGCTTAGGGGAAAATACAAAAAAAAAGCTTGAGAACCACTGCTTTGACTTTTCTGTTTTGTTCGACAATATACTATTTCATTGGAATTATTATTTTTTTAAAGATTTATTTATACATACAAGAGCTGGGGTACAGGCCAGAGTCCAGGTAGGTGAGAGGATTCACCAGACACAGAGTGGGGAGCAGAACAGGCAGACTGACTGAAACACACTGTTGAGGGGAGCAGCGGGTGAAGTAGGAGAGGTCTGCTACAGGTCTGCTACACCATGTGGGTCCCCTCCCTGGCCGGCAGCAGGGATCGAACTCCTGCTGCAGTGGCTGTAGTTTGCTTCATAGTGCGTTGCTTAACCCACTGCGCCACCAGGGAGGCCCTCATTGGAATTATTAAAATACTTCTATAAAAGTCTTCATTGTACATATTTAACTTTCACTCATGCATTGAGGGTATGTGTACATTTGTAATTGTGACAGATTTAGTACACTTTGCATGAGTGCACACACATACATGGGTAATCCAGTCATTCAGTGGTAGGCATTGCGTTCTGTGATTCCAGAATATCATATAACATCAAATATAGAGGTGATGAAGCCCGAATATGCAAAATATTTCCTCTTAAACCTTATCATAAACATGCCTTCCCAATAAAACATAATAGGGGGATAATTCCGCTATTTCCTTGAGAGCTGAGCTTATGTAGACTTTGTAGAAACCTTTTTTTTTCATCACTTTTTAAATTAAGGCAACATTAGTTTACAATGATGTATATTATTTAGAGAGATAGAATCACCCCCTTCAGGTGTAAAGCTTTTTAATGAAAATTAAAAGACAGGAAATAAAGAAGAAAAGAAGAATTCATTACTGAGGATTGCCAGACTGCAAATGTTAAGGTGTTTCTCCACTTTCTAACTTCCCTTCACTAACAAATATTATTGAGACAGCTTCATCTATCTCTGCAGTTTTCAAGGTTGGATATGTAAGAGATATTCCCTGCATACTTACCTGCAGCAATATTTCTTGTGTGAATAGCTGTCTTCTCACCAATAATGTAAAGTAATAAATTGGAGACATGGAGTTTAAATTTGGGACCAGTTTTTCTAATAGGCAAATACTGGATATACAAGAATCCCTTTGATGCTCTGGGAATCTTAACTACCTGGAAGTCTACCTCCCTGCTCCCTATCTAAAGCTCTAGAGAGAGGGATTGGGATCAAGGGCAGGGATGGGAAGAGCACAAGGGACTATGATGATGGTGCACAGATGAATTGGTGGTGAATTGAAATTCTATGGGGACTACACCTAGAAAAGAAAGCAAAAAAATTTAAAAATATATAAAAATAAATTTTAAAAAGAAATTAATTAAAAATATATAAAAGCTCTAGCCCTTAAACATAATCATTCTATCTTGGTTCTTTTTCTTTTCTCATTCTCCCTTCTAGTCTTCTGATTATAGTTTATAAGAGTAGTGACTACAAATATTTTTTAGTTCCATTAAGTGTCCCTGAAGAACCAGTTGTGTCCTGGGGCACAAATCATATCAGGAAGAATGTGGTGAGACTTCCCAGAAGAAGAGTATAGATTTTGGGGTTTATGGCTCTGATTCAACATATGGCAAGATCCTTAAATTACTGGAAAACTGGATAATTAGTTTCAGTCATAATGCTTTTGGGACTAATGTCATGGTATTTAGACTATAAGAGACCCTAGAGACTAAACAATCACTTTCAGAGTGGGAAAGAACCTTAAATACCATGTACTCCATATTACACAATTTATATTTGAATTCTTCCATAACTGCCCTATACAGAAGTTTCTAAGCTGTTGCTTAAAAACTTTCAGTGATATGGAATTCACTATCTCTTGAAGTTATCTGTAGGTTCTTTGGATAATCTTTGTTTATCCTTGTAACATTTTGCTTATATTGGTTCAAAATCTGCACCGTAGATACCATTTATATTTTTCTCATTCTAGCTTTTTGAGGATACACAGAACACTTTGTTCTCCCATCTGCACAGCAGTCCTTCAACTATTTAATAACAACTTTGATCTTTTTCTTGAGACCTCTTTTCTTTTTTTTTCTCTCTTTATGTGTATTTGACATCAATTGTGGAGACCTCTTTTCTTTAGGCTCTGTTTCTTATATGGCAATGTTCTATGTCTCTTTACTTTGCCTGTGATTACTTCCTTTTAAAAGCATGGGCCCTGGTATTCTGTTTTATACATAAAAGTGAATGAAGGTAAAAATACTATGTAAAATGGGTAGGTTAAGAAAATAAATTAACTGTAGCATGTACAATTATGTCTACAAATAAAATATGAATAGCAGAGTTACTTTGGGGGGGTGGTAATTAAGGGATGAGTAGAGAAGAAGTGGGCTAGCAGGATAAATTAATTATATACTGATAGGAAGCTGTTGTATTATTTTAAAACATTATATATCCAAGAAAATGTATAAGCATATATTTTGAGTTTTGGTGATAACCAGCATGAAAGCCCCAAAGATAAATGATGTCTACTCTGAAACTGAGACTAGGGATAAGAAGAGACATAGTTCTTTTTCCTTTTGTGCTGTTCTGCATTGCTTAAATCTTTATTATTATCATTATACAAAGTTCTGCTATGCCATATATGTCATTTAGACCAAAAAAAAAAAAAACCAACCCCGATCTCTGGAAGAACAGTTTTTTCTTATCACAAGCCTTACTTAATCTGAATAATTTGTTTTTCATTCAGGAAAATCTATACTTATGTGAAGCTGTTTATGATCTTCATCATTGCAATGCAGTCTGTATAGTCACAGATTTTCCTCCAGAAATATTAATGTGTTTGGGTAGGGATGCTCTTCTAGACCAATTTGGGTGTTCTAAGTACTGAAAAACTTTCAATTTTTGAAACGTATCTGGTCTTAAGTGTTTCAGCTATATATTATGAGCCTGTAACGGTTTTTAAAATAATAATGAAGAATGGTAGAGCTAAGAAACTGTACATTATATTTAGTGTGCAGGTCATAACAGAGCCCAGTTAATCACTTCCCTTAGATTAGATTTCATACTTTTATTAATGCAGTCTAACAATTATCGCTTTACTCGTTTCAGTGTTTGTACCATGTGTACTGAATCATTCAGAGCTTTACTGTCAATTAACTCCTGAAGACTCCTTCACAAGAGTCACAGTTCCTAAGCTACATTCCCAAGAGTAATGTAGAGATGAATGTGTATTCATTAGTGCTGTTATAAATAACAAGCTCCCTGGTACATCTAAAATATTCAATACACCAACATATGATAATCCATAAAAGTTTTCAATAATGTGGTTACTGCATTGTTACTACCTTAAGATAGTACATTATGTTTAGTATATTGAATAAAGTATGCTTAATTTCTAATTTTTTTGTTAAAGTGACATTGCATTATAACAAATTTCAGATGTGCATCATTAAAAATTAACATCTGTACGTACTACATTAAGCTCACCTCAAAAGTCCAATTCTTCACCATACAATTGACTACTTTTACCCATCTCACCTACTCTCCCCCCCTTCCCATCTAGTAACCTATAGTTGGTTTCATTTTCTAAAATTTTGTATTAGTTTTAATTAATTTATTATTTTTTTTGGTTTCTTTTATATAGCACATACGAGTGAAATCATTTGGTGTTCATCTTTTCTCTAACCATAACCCCTTCTAGGTTCATCCACGTTGTTGCAAATTGCAGGATTACATTTTTTTTTTATAATAGAGTAGTATTCCATTGTGTTTATATACCACATTTTTCTAAGTCATTTCTCTGTTCTCTGCACATAGGTTGTTTCCATACCTTGACTATTGGAAACATAGTGCAAAGAAAACAGATTGCATATATCCCTTAGAATTAGTGTTTTTCATTCTTTGGGAAAATGTAGAATTGCTGAATCATGTGGTAGATCCATTTTTAATATTTTGAGAACCCCCACACTGTTTTCCATAGGGACTGACCAGTTTACATTCTCCACATCCTTGTCAATATTTGTTGTATCTGGTCTTTTTGATATGGGTCATTCTGATAGGTATGAGGTGGTATCTTGTTGTGATTTTGCTTTGCATTTCCCTAATGATAAGTGATGATGAACATCTTTTATATGCCTGTAGGCCATCTGTATGTCTTCTGGTTCCAGGTTGTTGTGTGTATTAATAGTTCATTACTTTTTATTGCAGAGCAGTGTTCTGAATATACCCATTTGTTTAACTATTCACCAGTTGGATGTCATCTGGGTTATTTCCAGTTTGAAGCTATTATGAATAAAAATATTATAAATATTTATGTACAAGTGTTTGCATAAACATAAGTCTTTATTTCTCTGGGATAAATTCCCGGTGGTATGATTATTAGTTTGTATGTTAGTTGCATATTTAAGTTTTTAAGAAACTGAAAATGCCATTTTTGAGTGACCACCGCATTCTACATTTCCCTTAACAGTGGCTCTGTTTTCTCAATACCTTTCCCAGTATTTGGCATTGTAGCCATTTTTAAAAATTTTACTCATAAGCGTTAAGTGCTCTTTTCGTGGATTTAATTTGCTGCTAATGATGTTGAACATCTTTTTATTTGTTTATTTTCTGTCAGTGTGTGTCTTCCTTACTGAAATATCTATCTATCTTTGCCTTTTGCTCATTTTCTAACTGAATTGTGTTTTTTTTACTGTTGACTTTGAGAATTCTTTACATATTTTAGGTACTTGTTCTTTGTCAGATATGTGGTTTGCTGATATGCTATCCCAGTCTACCATATATTTTCATCCTGCTAATAGTCTTTCATAGGGCAAATATTTTTAATGAAATTCAATTTTATCAATTTTTCCTTTTTTTAATCATACTTTAGGCAACACGTTAAAAAAACTCTTTGCCTATACCTAGATCTTTCTGTTTATTTGTATCCTACCCCTATGTCACTGGAAATCACATGGGAAGCAGGAATACCCATGTCAGCCAAGTGGGGTATCTAGACTTCTACTTGAACCTGACATTGACAAGGTGGTTCCCACTTGTCCCATGCCAGAGCAGTGCCAGAAATTTTCAAGTAAAACAGCTAAAGAAAATTTAATAATTTCAATAATAATATGGATTCTCAATAAAGTACCCAAAGTTTCAAGATTTCAATAACATATCACCCATGATAGCAAGCACCATGACTATTGAGATGAATGACAAAATATAATAGATGTAAATAGTGTAATAACAGAAGTGATAGAATTATCAAAGATTCTAAAGTGGCCCTAATAAAAGTAAGTTATCAAAAAAACATGTGTTTGCAACAAATGAAAAATAGTTTCAGTAAAGAAATAGAAAGTAGCAGTGAAAAATGAAAAATATAAAGAAAAACTTTTTAATGGAAAGTTTAGAGTTGAAAAACAAAGCAAGAAGTAAGAAGCTCAGTGGAAGAGCATAATAGTAAAATGGACAAAACATAGGAAGAATGAGTGAGTTCGAGGCCAGAATAATAGAAACTGCCCAAGGTTTTTAACTGTACTTAGTGAGAAAATTGGGAAGAGTACATCTATATAATATTGGCTATGAAATTGACTCAGTAATTTTGCCCCTAATATTTGCTCATAGTAAAAGAAAACATGCCTACAGAAAGATTTATGGATGAATCTTCATATAAGCCTTACTCATAAGGGGTAAAAAAATTAAAACTACTAAATGCCCGTCAACATGTGAAGGAATAAGTAAATTGTAATATTTGGAATAAGTAATATTTTCATAATATTGAGTGTTATTTAAAATTAAAAGGTCTGCCTGGTAATATAAATTGTGAGAAAAAGTTCAGGGAACTATCATTTAGACATACTGATGGAAGATATAAATTATAATTACTTATGAAAAAAATGAAATATAGTTAAATGAATTGAAAATGCATTTTCATTTCTACATACTCAAGAAAGTCTTGTGAATATATATATATATATATATATGGAGAGAGAGAGAGAGCAGTAATGCCTGTAATTACAATTGCAGGCATTGTAATGATATTTATTGCTATGACTTATTTTACCGTTTGACTTCTTTAGAAGTGTCTAGTCTATGGAGGAACAGTATAAAGGAACTTAAACACAAAGGTTCTGTCACTTTTTAATGTGTTTTTTCAGGTTCATTTTCATAGGCTTTTTCTATGTTCTCTGTGGTATATTTTTATCTTTCATAATCCGAAAGGGATGGAGTTAGGAAATTATAGCTCGATATGGCTTTCCAAAAAGAGAAAAAATACATTCAAAAATGATGAGGCATTTTTGGGAGACTATAAGAAGTTTGCTAAAACTGCGTGAAGGGCACATAAGCCTTGAGTCACAGGTAAAGGCGTTGAAGAATGGGAGTTACATGAATGTATGTGTGCATTATGAAGACATTTTTAAGTGCCCCGGTATATGGGAAGAGAAGGGCCCCAAAGAGAAGAGGCAACACAGTTTATTTTCACGAATAACAGTAAATGCTAAAAGTAAGGACTTGTTGGCATGCAGGCTCTGTGAGGGCAGGAAACCTGGCATTTCCTCCTGTGTGTCCCAGAGCAAAGTGGATGAATAGATACTAAGTAGTTAGAGTTGCTGGCTGCTGGGAGAGTGGGAGAGTTCACGACTGGGCTCTTTTATGTGGGAAATTCTATTTAAGTGACGTGATTTTCTTGGTGGTAGGTTTAGACATGTGTGATAGCTCTGGACTTTAGACATGTGTGATAGCTCTGGACTTTTTATTTGCTCTCTAACAGCCGGAATGTTCACTTGCTTGACTGGGTTTATTATACTCAATTCAATTGAAGTGATAGTTCTTTACATTAAAATACCAGCCAGATCATTTGTTGGATTAAACAAATTTATATTTTTATAAATATTTGAATCAAATTGACAATCACAGTAGTCTGTCTTGGTTGTATGAGTAAAACAAAAGCTCACTAGGTAAACACTGAGAAACACTGTTTTTTTTTTTTTTTTTATCTTCTTAGTTTTTATTTTTTTCAGTTTATATATATATATACATATTTTTAATTTACATATATTTGACATCAATTGTAATCCCCATGTATTCCCCATCACCATATCACCAGTGCAACATCACCTCA
>JAGFMF010011922.1:2698422-2789286 GCA_019455555.1 Galemys pyrenaicus
TTCCATCGTGTATATGTACCACAGCTTCCCGATCCACTCATCTGTTTTTGGGCATTTAGGGTGTTTCCAGGTCTTACCTATTGTAAAGAGTGCTGCTATCATAGTGTGATTTGAAAATGCAAAAGAGAACAAAGCAACAGCAACTATAAATAAACAAAATAATAATGGTGACATTCAACTAAGCTGGAAATATGATTTTATTCAACAATATTTTAGACTCGTGATATAACAGAGAGACAATGTCTCTTCAATGTACAGAAAAAAATATGTCAATGTATTAAAGAGAAAAGAGGAAGGAATTACTTTTAGGTTGAGTGATCAGAGTAGGTTTATATGAGAGGTTGAGGTTTAGGCTTGAATTGCACTGGCAACAAAGCACCAAGTCTATGAAAATATGAAGCAGAGATTTATAGGCAGAGGGAAGGAAAATTGCCAAAACTATGTGATTGTAATATGCGTGGGTATTTGGATAATGTAAGGCCATTGTAGTTGTATGGTAGTCAATGATGGGAGAGTGTTATAAAGTGAGATTGAATAAGTATGCAGAAGTCAGATCCATGGGGCCTTAAGCTACATAAACTTTGGTTTTATTTTATGTACAATGGAAATTGGAAGACACTGGTGTGTTTGGAGTAGGTTAGTACTATCTGACTTGCATTTAAAATACTACTTTATGGAGATTAGAATATAGGGAGTCAAAATGGAAGCAGAGAGAATATTTAGGATATTTAGAGTTGCCTTGCAATAATTCAAGTGAGGAATGATTGTGGCTTGATTAAATGGTAGACATCAAAACAAATGGTCAGATTCAAATTATCTTCAGGAATAGAGTAGAAAGAACTGGCTGATGAAAGAGGTGGTGAAGAGATTTGTAACTGGAAGGCAAAATCTACAATAAAGTCTAGATTTTGCTTGAACTAATGATGTTGTTTACTTAAATAAGGAAGAATGGGGGGGGGTCTTTTTTTTTTTTGGAGAGAAGTCATAATGTTCAGTGTTAGAAATGTTGAATTTTAAGTGCCTATTACAAAACTATAGTTCAGGACCACCCTAGTGGTGCAAGAGGTTGAGGGCCACACTGTGGAGCTTCCACAGCCCCTGCAGTGTGGGTTTGATCCCCGGCCAGGGAGGGGACCCACATGGCACAGCAGACCTCACCTGCCTCACTCGCTGCTCCCCTCAGCAATGTATTTCAGTAGATCTGCCTGTTCTGCTCCCCCCCTGTCTCTGGTGAATCCTCTCATCCCCTACCTCTGACCTGTACCCCAGCTCTTGTGTGCATAACTAGATAAAATCTTAAATAAAAGAATGCCTTAAAGAAAACTATAGTTCATAATTGAATACAAATCACTATCTCTGTCACTCCCAGATATTTTGAAACTTTTGGATATTATGTAGGCATTAATTTGGTATCATTTGCACACTTAAAAATTGTGAAATTTCAAATGAAATAGATTTCCATACCTTGAAATTTAACCTTCTTTCCAGTAATATACTATGATTTTATAAAGCAAATTCAGATGTTGTAAGGAACATGAGTTTTTCTTTTTCTTTCTTTTTTTTAAGATTTATTTAATTATGTTTGGCATCATTTGTAGTCCCCAGGGAATTTCCACCACCATTTTACCCGTGCACAATCACCTCCGTCCCTTGTGTTCTTTCTGCTCTCATCCCAGTCTCTACTCTGCCCCCCACTCCCCAATGATCCCTTTGGTTTGTCTTTGTCCTTTTGTTCTTGTTGTGCTTTTTGTTTGTTTTTGGCTGTAATTGCCCATTTCCTTGAGTGCTCTCATTATTTTTTGTAGTTGTTGTTCCTTTATATTCCTCCTAAAAGTGAGGCCATTTGATATTTTTCTTTTGCCTTCTGACTTGTTTCACTGAGTATAATTCCTTCTACCTCCATCCATGTTTCTATAAATGGCCCTAGTTTCTCATTTTTGATTGCTGAATAATATTCCATTGTGTATATGTACCACATCTTCTTGATCCAGTCCTCTACTTTTGGGTATTTGGATTATTTCCAGTTCTTACCAATTATAAACAGCACTGCAATAAACATGGGGGTACAGGTGCTCTTTTGGATCAGTGTTTTTGTGTCCTTTGTTTGGGTAGATCCCTAGGAGTGGGGTTGCTGGGTCATATGGTAACTCTATTTTTAGTAGACTGAGGAACCTCCATATGACCTTCCATAGTGGTTGGATTAGCTTGCATTCCTACCAGCAGTGTAGTAGAGGTTTTTTCTCCACATCCTCGCCAACGTTTGTTGTTGTTGGTTTTTTTGATGTGTGCCATTCTTACCGGTGTAAGGTGATACCTCATTGTGGTTTTAATTTGCATTTCCCTGATTATGAGGGATGTTGAGCATTTTCTCAATTGCCTGTTGGCCATTTGCATATCCTCTTTGGAGAAATGTATTTTAAGTTCTTCTGCCCATTTTTTGATTGGTTTTTTTGCTTTGATTTTCTTTGAGTCTTATAAGTTCCTTGTATATTTTGTGATCAGTCCCTTGAAGTTATATGGGGTGAAAAGATTTTTTTCCCAATATGTGGGGTGTCTCTTCGTTTTTGTTAATGTTTCTTTTGCTGTACAGAAGCTTTTTAACTTGATGTAGTCTCATCTATTATCTTCTCTCTCATTTTTATTGCTTTGGGGGATACATCTTCAAGGTGTTACTGAGATGTATGTCTTGTGTTTTACCTGTTTTCTTCTATATATTTTATGGTTTCAGGTCTTACATTCAGATCTTTTACCCATTTTGAGCTGATTTTTGTACATGGCATAAGTTAGTGGTCTAGTTTCATTTTCTTGCATGTGGCCGATCAGTTTTGCCAGCACCATTGATTGAATAAGCTGTCCTTGAGGAACATGAGTTTTTCAAGTGGAAGAAAGATTTATGAGTATAAGCAATGTAATCATTACTGTATTTATGTAAGCTTAAGTTTTGTTGCTGGGCTTCCTTAGTTAACTCTTCAATGTTTAGAAGCCTATACTCACAAACTACGAGCTAACCAACCAACATTTCCTCTTCCTAATCAAAAATATTAATATACATTTCCAACTAAAAACTCTTGAGTTAGTGTTGCTTTAGAAAAAAAGATACTTAATAGTTCATATAAATACCTAATGTGACCCCAAATTAAGACTAATAACCTCATATCATATGTGTCTAACTTTGACATTGGTAATCTCTAAGGCCACACCCTTTCTAATAATAGATACTTCCAACATTTTTGTTTATTGGTCAGTCTGAAATACACTAGTCTTTTTCTCTCTATGGAACTATTTTCAAAATCATACATGTTCCAGTTACTATCTTCTGTAAGAGTTCCCAAGAAGAATGCTGAAAGATTTGAATTATCAAATTATCCAAAATACATTTTCTTTAGTCAGAAGAGTATTTGGAGTTGAGAAAAAAAGGTACGTCTCAGCCTCCATAGGCAATTAGAGAAGTTAGAGGAAGAACTAGTTAGAGAAGAACAGGAAATAAATGAACTAATACTGTGGTGAGTTTTAAGTATGTTCTTCCATTGGGTACTTTATGTAGGCTTTTACTTCTTTGGGCTTTTTCTTTCCTTTGATTAGTTTGAAGCCACATTAGAAGATGTTTAGAATCTATGTTGTGTCTGTGTTCTGATAATCTTGTGAGTAGCGTAAGGGAGTGCATCGGCTCAGTTTTCAAATCTAAATCTTCTTAAATAGTGCAATTTTCTCAGAGTCTGTTCTGTTTCTCCAGAGAAGTATGTGGCAATGTGCCACACCTGCTGAGGCAGAGAGGCCTCTCCTGGGAAGGTTTTGGAAGTGCAGCAGCCCACCAGCCTTGCCTTGAGAAAACCTCCAGGCTTTCGTCTTGCCCCACACTACAGGCAAGGGGAAACTCTGAGCGTTCTGTCAAGAAAGGTACAAGAATGGAACTCTTTAACAAGCAGTTGACACGTGTCAGCAAGTAAAAGTTGATCATTTCACATTTGGTCTTGGCTTGTGAAGGATGTAATTTGGGATTAAAAATAAACATACTGGAACATACATCCTGATCAGAAACATTCATATGCACAGCTGGAAACAGACACTGCAATTTGAAAGTATAATTAAGATTTACCATCTCTATTTATAGACTACAAGCATAGCAAATTCATTGTCTTTAAAATGAGAAGGTTCAGAAAGTGTTAGGGGGAGAAAAATATTAACTATGAATAAAATGGTAAATAGCACATCAAGTAGTTATATCTGAATTTAGAGTGAAAGCAAGCAACCTGGGGTAAACTGAAATGCAAATGCAAATCATACACAGAAAGGGAAAAATAATATTCTTGTGAAAACCAAGAAAATACTCCTTAATCCTCTAAGACAAGTATTGTTTCCTTGAGTTAAGTAAACATGTCGGCAGAGATACAGAGCATTAGTGATAGGTATTTAAGACAATACAGCTGTGGAAATGGAACAGACGATATTTTCCAGCAAGTGAGTGATTTGCAATGGTAATGAAGTCCCTTTTCCCTGACAAACCCCATTACTTAGTGATCATGAAGTAAAGGGTCTTCCAAATATCCACGGACAGGTGATCACAATTGTTTATAGGAAAAACCTTGCGAATGAACATATTGCTACTTAGAGGAGAGTTAAAAGAATTTTTAATTTTTCATATTCTGAAGCCCTTTATTGAAATAATAATAGTTAAAGTAAATTTGAATGACTCACCAAATCAATTTACATTTCAAAATGCGGAAATTGTATAGCTGAGCTACGTGAATCAGATATCATTGGGATTAGTACTTTGGAACATCCCTAGAGGGGATGCTGCTGTGATTTCTTGTGCTTTGTGTATGGTTTGTAATATTTTTTTTATTCTGTCAGTAGGCTATCCTTGTAGTTGGTTTCTATAGTCTAGAGGAAAAAAGAAACAATTACAGAGGTTTTTCAGAAGGGATAGATTAGAGCTGTTTGGTTATTCCCTCTTTGACAGGCAGACTTACAAAGAACCCCTTAGTCATCACCCGTCCTTTTCCAGAATGAGCTCCTAAGCTTTGAATTCTCCTGCAAAGAAGATAGTATTTGTGTTTTGGTTTATGGGAAATGCTCAACAATGTATATCTCCCTCCTACATCTTTGAAGGCACAGGATTTTAGCTCAAAGACTATTTTCCTCCCCTATAAATGTGCCCAGTTTTGGAAAGACTACAGAGGCTTTATTTGAATGTGTCCTTTTGCACACCCACACAAGCACTATTTTAAGAGTTGTATGAAATAAGGAGCTATTGACACAATGATTTACAGTTCAAAACATTCTTAGAGTCTTTCATAATTTGGATATTTTAATGTAATTTGATGCTTAATCAATGTTCAACGTTTGCCTCCAGAATGGAATGGCATTATGGGAAATGGAGCTCAGCAGAGTTCTGTTGATTGCATTTCTGGTGTATTAAGATCATCACGTATGTGAAGAGTTTGTAAGAGCAAAGAGGAGTTGACATATAGGTTGCACAAAACATAGCTTTAGGCTGTAAGTAAACTGAAAGCTTGTGGTAGTTAGAATTGTTGCCGCCAAGGAGATTTCACTCAGCCATCCCCAGGACTATGTGTATAGCTTACATGACAGAATGGATTTTTGCCATGATTAAGTTGCTATAAATTGATTTTCAAATAGGAAGATGATCCTGGATTATCAGACATAGATAGAAACAATGTAATCACTTGAGCCTTTAAAAGCAGCAGAAGAAGATAGAAAGGGAAGTCAAAGTCAAAAATATTGAAGCATAAGTAGATTCCACACACTGCATGGTTGCTGACTTTTAAGAACCCTGAGCCAAGGCATGTGCTTGGCCTCTCAAAGCTAAGAACAATCTCCAACTGACAACCAACAAAGAAATGGGAACTAAGACTGATAACAATATGGAACTGAATTCTGCCAACTATCTGAATAGTCCTGGAAGCAGATTCTCCCCAATAATTATCAGAAAAGCCACTGGTCCACACCTTGAATTTGGCCTTGTGAGATCCTAAACAGAGGACCCAACCAGGCCCACCGAATCTTTTATTTTAGAGAACTGTTAGATAAATGCTACTCTGTGCTCTTTGTTATAGCAGTGAGGAAGAACATGAAAGATTTGATCATGGAAGGAAAAACTACAATAGGAAACCCATAAAAAATACAATAATACAATAGAAAACTAAAAGGTATAAGCTGATGCTAGTAACACATTGAAATCCCTGTGTCTGACATAATTTTGTTTTTGGTCTGATATCTGGCAAATCCATTGCATGAGTCCTAATGTTACAGGGCAACCCTGAAATAAAATGGGTTGGCCTGCCTGGGTCCTCAACTGTGAAATGCATTTTTAATAAGCACCAACTGCAGGCACACATGACAAAGGTTAATAAAGGGTTTTATTTTACAAAAGAAATAAAGTAGTGAGTAACACAAGAAGAGAGGGATACAAATCCATAAATATCCTACTAGATCCGCCAAACTGGAACCCAATAGCGTGCTGAGAGTTAGCTCCCAATGAAGAGAGCAGGTTCTGAATGAAGAGGGGCCCCCAAGGCTCACATCTCTGGTTTTATACCCAGCCTGGCTGCTTAACTCCACCCTCAGGTACCAGTGATCCACTCTTCGATAATCACCTTATAGGATTTGTGGTTTGGGGATATTGTTGGTCTGGAGTGGAGGGTTGGAGTCCATAAACCTATTTGTGTAATCTCTTCAGGACTGCCTTTCCCCTAACACTAAACCTTGGAATTATTGCTTCTCTTGTTACTTGGTGAACATTTACATGGACACTTGTTACCTTTCTACCCAACATAGTAAGCACCTCCTTACCATGTATTATGGTTACTTACTGGGCCAGTTTCCAAGCCCTGTTTCTATTCATCAGTCTGGGCCATAACAAATAAATTGCTTTCCCATAAAATTAATTTTCAGAACTTAATTCTAAAATTCTAAATTCTAAAATATTCTACTTCATTTCTATTACTTTTAATTCTTTCATTTTGAAATATTTAGGCTTATGGAAAAGTTACAAAGATGATGTCATTAAAGGAAGTTTTGAAATGGATTTTGAAGATTAGGAATTTGAGGATTGGCCGATCTGTTATGCTTACATCATGTAATTTGTTGACCAGCAGTACCAATAAACTTTACATTGGTCTAGACACATTTGGATGGAAGGGCATTGTTTCACTTTCCTAAGTCAGTATAAAGTACAGTATCAGTAGGAACCTCACTTACATTGCATCAACCAGGGAGAAAGAGCATTAAAGAATTGGTCATGGAGGAATTAATATATCTAAATTGCTTAAAATGTAAATTAAGAGGAAAACCATATTAGGGATATAAACACACAGACAATTCACTTCAAATGTGTGGAAAATCTCTTTGGAAGGGATGCAAACTGTTTGCTCATGTATCTTCTGTAGTTTTCAAGCCACCATTTCATCATATCTGAGTTTCTATCGTCTTAGAAAACTGAAAAAATTGTGCTAAGTTCCATTTGGTTGTATGGGGGATATGCCAACATGGACTAGTCCTTCTTTGATATTGCTATACTAACGGTGGGGTCCTCTAAACTCCAAGAGCAGTGCTGCTGCCTCTGGAGCTTTCCTTCAGGCAGAGGCAGAAAGGCATTGGCTGAGCTGTCTTAGTGGGAACTTTCTTGTTATCTCATGATTCACAGGAATACTGTAAAGTTGGCAGATGATTTTGGCTCTGGATTGGGGGAGGAAGCAAAAAGGGCATGCAGGTGGAAAGGTGATGGAGGAAATGTGGTGGCAAGGTTCCAGCTTAAAACTAGGGAAGAGATTGGTTATGTCCTTGAGAAGAATTAGTTGCTAAGTCAGCCAGAAAAGCCTGCTTGACTGTTCTTAATCTGGTGGTTTTCAGTGAAAAGCAGTCATGACTAAAAGATGAACCTGACTAATGTCCAGCAACAGGGGACAACTAC
Organism: Galemys pyrenaicus; assembly: GCA_019455555.1. Classification (NCBI taxonomy): domain Eukaryota; kingdom Metazoa; phylum Chordata; class Mammalia; order Eulipotyphla; family Talpidae; genus Galemys; species Galemys pyrenaicus. Next base: position 2,706,356 of record JAGFMF010011922.1, read on the forward strand.
TAGGAAATTTAAGGCCAGCTGGAGTCCTGTTTATAGTTCTTTTGTGTAAGATAGCCGATTCTATAAACCTGTCTCAGATACGGTATACGTTCTTAAGACCTACTATTCTGGGAAAATACTGATCATTTTGGACATTCTTCAGGAAATAGAACTATGAAATTCACTTATATTAGTAAGATCCATGCTTTTAAAACTGATAGTCCTGATTAATAAAGAAAAGGGTAGTAAATGAAAACACATTACTATACTAACAGTAGAAATGTAAGCAGAACTCCATGAGTCCATCTCTTAATAGTTCTATTATTGGTGTTTTTTTTTTTTCAACTCCTCCTTTGATCTGGGGTAGCTGTCTATCTAGGTAATCAAATTGCAAATGCTTTTTTCACCTGTTGATTTCAAGCAGTTCCCTCTTAAACTAGTGGGCTCCAAAGGTGAGGAAGGAAGAAAGAAGTTTGAAGATCTATCTAGAAATAAAGAGAATCTCTTTTCTTTGTCTGAAGTACCTTAAATAGAAATGTATTGGGGGTTCTTAGTTGGTTTAAAAAAGATTTGGCTGTGTGACAAGAACTACAATAGAACAGACTTAAAATTTGTTCTGATAGCGTCTTTCCTGAATTAGCTCATTATTATTTTGTGTGAATTTTCAGTTTTTCAGATAGAGGTACATCTTAAGTACCTTAGTGGGTCCATCTCCAGTTTCTAGGGCTCTAGAATTTTCAGAAGTACTTCATTTTCCTTGATGTTGCAGTCCTGAGTCACTGTCTTGTTCTGGCACCTTCTCCATTGTAGATCTATTTAGTATGGATAACTGCAATTTTCTGTCTGGCTATAACCATGATGTCACAAATCATCCTACACGTCTGGAATGTAAGAAGCGAGAAGTGGACCTTGAACTTCAATAGACAGAAATATAAATGAAATACCTTCCTTAGTGGTAAGGGAGCTGATGGAAAAACAGATGAAATAATTACAATACAAAACACAAACAAAGGCAGATTGTCCATGGCTGCATTTAAATAGTACCCTCTGGCCCTTATGATGCTGGTTCCCCTTCTTGCCTCCCTCTGCCGGCCCCCGCTGCAGTGTCTGTTTGATAGAGACGTACAGTTATCACCGTCAGTGCAGGCACCGAGAGACAATCATGTCAATAAGGGGAAAACCAGAAAATCCTAAGTAATAAAAAAGTGAAGGAACTTCTATGTAATTTATAAAGAAAAATAAAGCAAGTTAACAAGCAGAGCAAAGAAGAAACTCAGAACATTTCACATAGTGTTATGGAAATTAAAGTATTAAGATTTAGAATAAGTTTTCTTAGGCTGGGAAATTAATATAAACCTAGGGCAAAAAGCCCAAGCAGAACCAGTGTTCCTTGAGGCAACAAGAAAAAAATGCCAAAAACTAGAGCCTTTGACAGGACTGGCCTGAGGCCAAACCATGTTTGAGCTGTTTTCTTTTGTTCTTGCTTCTTAAACTTTTTTGTCTGCTGCTGTCTCATCCTTAGGGGCGCTCTCTCTTATTGATGACAGCTAGCTAATCTGGTAAACAAATTCTTAATGACGGATTAAAGATGTAGTTGAAAGAACACAGACTTTAGTGTTAGACAATCGTGGGCTCAGATCCCAATTCTGCCTTTTCCTTAGTTTATTTCTTAGATGTCTGTATGGTCGTGGGCTGCTTTCTTAAAAGATCTCAGTTGATGTGTTTTTAAAATGGGAATAATCATGTCTACTACACCGTATTGCTGTGAAAATGAAAGTAATGTCCAAAAAAAGATCTAGAGGAGTACCTTGGATATAGTAGGTGTTTAATAAGTGGAGTAGCTCTTTTGCAGTCAGTTTTTTTTTTTCTCGAAACTGTATTTATAATGTCACATAAATATTCAAGGCATTATATCAGAGGAATATCAAGTAGATATCAAAGGCCAAGGATGAACCTTTTAGTTATTATCATTACCAGCATTTGGTAAGATTGTGCTGGGTTTCTTTCTTTTTTTTTTAAAGATTTATTTATTTATGCACACAAGCACTGGGGTACAGGCCAGAAATGTGGGGGGTGAGAGGATCCACAAGAGACAGAGTGGGGAACAGAACAGGCAGATCAACGGAAGTTCACTGCTGAGGGGAGCAGCGGGCGAGGCAGGAGAGGTCTGCTGTGCCAAGTGCTGGGTTTCTTATTAAGGATTGTCGTAAGCAATTTCTTTTAATATTGCAACTATTTACATTTTATCAAAGAGGAAACTAAGGTACCAGGAGTCATAAGTAAATTGGCCAAGGTCACAAGACTAGAGAATTGAGCAGTCACGGTTCTACCAGTCTACTCAATGCAATGATATGAGACTCTCTCTATGCTACCTATACAGAAAATCTCTCCTGCAAAGGCCACCAAATGTTAAGTATTTCCATTCTGCAAGTGACTACTGTTTTCCTGCTCAAATGAGCCAACCAACAAATTAAGAAGTCAGGTGTTAAAACTCGTAATGATAAAAATAGCTACCTTTTGTGGAGTATCTGCCATGTGCCAGTACCGCGGTATGAATTCTGTGTACATGACCATATTGAGTTGTACGGTAATTGTGTCGTGTGATTTCTCATTTCCATTTTACAGATAAAAACACAGAGGCTTAGTGAGATGGGTCACCTTACCCAGGAATAGAGAGTTAAGAAGTTGTAACAGTAGGATGTAAACCCATGACTGCCTTCTACTCAGCTGTATCAAGGATTGCACATCTTTTCCACACATGTCTGTACAGGGGAGAACAGTTGTGCTCACTCCTCCCCTGAGCACTCCTGGCTCAGCTGGGAAGTTCAAACCCAACTTTCAAAGCCATTCTCCATCAGGGCTAACTTGAAGTAATCAGTGGGGGTATTCACTTAAAAGAACCACTTTAGAAGTCACTCCTTTAATGTTTTCAAAGATAGAAAGGAATTTTGTGAGGGTTTCTTTTTATTTTCCTTTTATTTAACATGAGTCATACTGCTGGCTAGTTTCACTGAGAACCAACTATAATATGATTCCATCCCCGATGATAATAAAATATCTAGTACAGTGGTTTACAGGGAAAGGTTTGAGCTCTATATTTTTGTTTGATTTTGGGAATTTGTTTAATAAAGTTTTGAATAGGATTTTCTATAGTAAACATATACACAAAAACAGTTCTTCATCTTATGAATTCATATAACTCTTAGGGATTGAAGATCTACATGGTGTCCGAAACTGTGTTAAGTGCTAAGAATTATAGGGCTGTCTGACAAAGAGGTTATGTTCCCATTTTCACAGTCTTATTGGTTAACAGTAAGACTTGCCTGATTCTACTTCCTCCCTCCCTCTCTCTCTCTCACCCTCTCTCCCTCTCTCCCTCCTCCCTCCCTCCCTTCCTCCCTCTTCTATCCATTTATTCACCCATCAAATATTTATCAGGCATTGTGTTAGGTACCATGGATAAAAACAAATGACAATTAATATGCATTGAGTGCCGATTCTGTGCCTAACACCGTTTTATGTGTATTGCATATATTAGCTCATGTAATCATCCCAGCTACCATCTGATATAGGTTCTGTTATTATCTCACATTACAAATGAGAAAACTGAGTCATTAACTGGTCAAGTAGTCTGCCTCAGGTCAAAATGGTGGAGCTTGACAGTTACTCCACAGCCTGTACTTGACGCTATGTTAAACCATTCACAACAATTAATGACTCAGTCTTTGCCTTTAAGGGGCTCATAGTCCAGAAAAAAAAGACTTAAACTGTAACTCAAGCAGTTATACTATGTGATGGTGATAGGGGTTTATAGGATGTCATGAATTTTGTTACAAGGCTACCTGACATAGTCTAGAGTTTTCAAATGAGTGTTGATGTTGAGACTTAAGGGATGACTGTGAGTTATTAAGGCAAAGGGAGGAATAGGATGGGTGTGTTGGTGGGGAAGGGGTAAATGCTCACTGGGAAGAATGTTTCAAGCAGAGGGGAAAACCTATGCAAATGAAAGTAAAATTATTACAACTATAATATTTAGTGTTATTGGGGAGAAGCTATAGGTTGAGGCTGAAGAATTATTCTTTGGGTCAGACATATAGGTTTAGATCATGTTAAGAAATTTGAACTTTATCTAGAGTGCAATATGAATACACTGAGCAGATTTAAGTAGGAGAGTAACGATACTTTTCATTTTCCATATTTATATTTTCAAATGGTTTCTCTAAATAATGTGGAGAAAGGAATGAAGGGCCAGGAAGGCCATTTAGAGAGCTGTTTTCTCAAATCAATAGCTGACTACATGACAAATACCTGAATAGTTCCCATTCCCTTCTTAGAAGTTTTCTGTGATGATAATTACTCAAACATTCTATGATTTCTATAAACCTGATTTTTAATATCACCAAAAGTGCATGCAACCATCTTGACTGATATATTTTTATCTAAATCTCTAATTCTAGTCATTGCTTCAGAAGGGAAAAATAATCTGTTAATTCATCTTTATGGGTATTTCTATTTTTGTTTTTAGTTTAGAGAAAGTAAATTGCAAATTGAATAAAATTATTTTATGTTTGTTTTATTATAATACAGGAAAATACTTTTGAGCGTGTATTAATCTCATCATATAGGTAAAGTCCCTGATGAATAACGCTATAAAGCCGCTTAGTATAAGATAGAACTAGTACTCAAGTCCTCCAATCTCTTTATTTTATTCTCCTAGCTTTAGATGTTTGTTGATTACATTTGTTCACAGATAAAAATGATGAATAAGCAAAAGGCTTTTTTTGGGAAAGAAATATATAGTATTCATATAGCTTTTTAAGATAATTGCTTAAATTCCATAGTCCAGGTCAAAGATTGTACCTCTAACAAATATATAACACAGCCCAATAAGGCATCTTTGTTATGTTTCCCAAACTGTGTGGAACTTATGGAATCTATATGAGAATAGATGGCAAAAAGATAATTATGTTGCATTGAATCCATTTGACTGAATAGAGGTGTATAGAAATTCACTACTCTTCACAATACTTCAGGTATTCTAACCAACTCGGAGGCTCTATGCCAGGCATTGTGTTTTTTTTTTTTTCCCAACTGTTTTTCCACAAATAGAACAGCACACTACCTGGGAAGACTTTGTGCTTGAATTCAAGCTATGGCAGAATTTACCATCATTTTATTGCAGCACGCACACATATACAGAAGTACTTTGTAATCCAAACTTGCTGCCTCTTATTGTTAATAAAAAATTTCATAAAATAGAAAAATGTAAGCAAGGGAAGGTGGTATATTCTTTTGACCTTAGAATTCAGAGAGCAAGTACTTTTGCGAAGCAGAGACAGCTAGTCAAATGTTTCTTATTTCCTCCCAAGGTTATAAGACATTGCCTTGACCACTACCAACTGGTGGTGTTGAAGTTACATACATGTTTAAAGGGCCTCCTTTAAAGACCAACGAACTTACCCATGCTGCTTTGTGTCTGAACCAATCTTTTTATCATCTATGCCCTCGACAACTTATCAACACCACACCAATTATCAGAAGGGCAGTGAAAAGATTCAGGAAGAGATTGTTCTTCCTGAGAATAATCAGTTTCACTGTGTGTTGACTTGTTCCCTGCATAATCCCACCTCTCCCCTTTTTCATCTACAACATCAAGAGCACTTTTTTTCCCTCTAAGGTTATGCATAGCAATATAGCATGATGGAAAGAACACAGTGCTCAGAGTCCTGCCTCTGTCGATGTGTGACATTTGAAAGTCACTTGACACCTCAAAGCCCCAGATTCCAGTTTCCCTATATGTAAAATGAGAATAATAATTATTGTTCCATATAGTTATTGAAACAGAGAGATATCAGTATTTGTGGAAGCACTTTGAAATGTCAAGTAACTACAGACACTCATTCTCTGGGACTCAGGTTGCCCATCTGGAAAATGGGTGGCTTTGGAAGAGATGACGTCTAAATGTACTTACAATGGTAATATGCGGTCGCAGTAAATACTATAAATTTTGTTATATAGAAGTATTTGCTCAAATTATTTTACATTCAAAATAGAAGGTGATACTATATGCTGATGATCCATAGCTCCAGCAACAAGTAAACCCCAAGTAAAGAGAGTGTGATCAAATGACAAAAAGCTAGAAGGAGATGCAGACAAGAGACTTACAGATTCAGCACAATAAGGATAAAGGTAATGAAAATGAGAACAAACAAATAAACAAAACAGCTACTCTCCTGCCTCCCAAGAGTGTGCTATAAAAACAAATGAGATGCATCTCAGGAAGGAAAGAAAACCTGCAATGCGAGGCAGATAATAGTTATTTATCAACCTCTACTACAGTAGCAGAGGCTCAAATAGGCTGGCAGGATATTGAAAAGAAGTCAGTGGAGATGGATTCTGCCTGGTCAAGAAACCCTGGGGATAGACCTTTCTGCCACAGCCTGAGTAACGCAATAGTGCAGCTGCATGATGTACGCCAACTCCACTGTCATGGGAGTTAGCGGTTCTAAGCCACCTTGGTGAGTGGCTGCAGAATTCATATCTGCCATGAAATCACAGGCAACTGGCACTGAAAAGGATGCAGTCTTTCCTGGCCATTTGCTCCAAGGAGCTGTGCATAGTAGAGGAAGATCTGCTTGTTTCTAACTGAAAAAATTTAAGAGAGCAGTGATACAAAAAGCATCCATTTAACTCAAATTCATAGTGAACTTGCTGTGTTTTGTTGGTGCTGGGAGTAGAGCACTGAACAAAAGTTCTATTCTCATGAAGCTTACATTCTAGTTTGTGGAAAACAGCAATAACAGGTAAAACGTGCATTTTGATGATGATGAGTGATAAGGAAAAAAATAAACTGGGGGATAGGGAATATGTGTGTATGTATATGTAGGTAGGTTGGAGGAATTTATATATTTTATACAGGGGGGGATGGACTGGGTTATCTTAGAAAGCTGCATTCTCCCTAAAGAAGGGACAGTCTGACAAGATAGCAGTAAAGAGACTGGGCTGAACACCTCCAGATACTCAACAAAACTTCTATATAACAAAGCCCCCACCACTGCCCAAATAGGAGGAAAAAACTGACTAAGCATAGCATACCATAGGAACATTGGCCCCGCACAAAGGGGTAGGGAAAATTAAACTGGTCTAGTTTAATACAACCCACCAGCAAGAATGACTGCTGTAATAGCATCCTGCAGCTGTTGACTAGGGTAATTGCCAACACCGGCATTCCTAAGACCAGAACTGCCCTGGATAAGGAGGTACACAAGCAGGCACCCAGGATGGCGGGTGCATCGATGCAGCACTTCAGAGGGAGACACAAAGTGAGGACTGCTGAATTGAATTGAATTGAGGACTGTTTAACACAGAACAGCTATAGCCTCAATAGGGTCAGAGCACCCGGACTTCCCTAGCAAAGAGGCTACTACTTCCAAAGCCCAGGTTGAGATACACAAAAACACCTACCACCCCCCAGTCTAGACTGAAATAGCTAAAATGTGCTATGTCTCACAAAAAAGTGCTTGAACAAACTAGAGCTCAAGCATCTACCAACAGCAAGAACTGACACCCAAGCAAGAATATATGTTGGGAAGGAAATGAGAAAATCTCCTGGCCTGTGACTCCTTATTAACTTTACTCTGTGCCAAATGCTGCATCTAGTATTTAAAAATAGCCTGGAGCGAAAGTTGACAGAGCCCACAGACACTGAGACCAAGGGGCTGGCCTGGAGGAGGGAATCAAGATAGATCCCCACCACATAATTCTGGCACCCACAGCACAGCACAACAGGAAGTCCAAATTGCTGGGTCTACTGGGAGTGATCTTTTGGTACACATTGCCCTCACCTCTTTCTTACCTACTGCTCCTTGCTGGTACCAGTTTCCTGATTATTCCAGAAGGTATAAAGACAACAGCTTTATTTATTTATATATTTGAAATCTATTCTTATTAATATCCATAAAAATTTAAAATGAAAAAAGGAGAACACATCACAAATGCCAAAGCAAGGAAGGAAAAAACAAGCAAACCCTGAAAGGAGCCCTGACTCAGCAGTTTCAGTGCTTGACAGAAGAGAAATTCAGGGCAAGAGTTCTGGCAATGCTGATGGAACTCAAGAAAAACAAAAAAACCAAAACAGAATAAAACTAAGGAAAATAAGAGGCAACTACAACTATATACTTGTTAAATCAGTTGTTGTAGTTAAATGAGCTGGCTATAGCTGATTTAAAAAATATATAATGGAGGGCCCCAATAGCAGATGGACAGAAGTAATGGTGAAAATTAATGAGCATGAGAACACAATGCTAGAGAACACAAGATAGAACAATGTAGAGGAAAAGGTATTAACAAATGAAAATAGAGTGAGAGCCCTCTGGGGCAGCTTAAAGAGAAATAACATTCATACCATGGAGACCTGAGAAGAAGAAAAGAAAGAAAAAGGTATAGAAAACCTATTTAAAGAAATAATCACTGAAAACCATCTACATATGGGATATATACCAGAAGTTGTGATCCAAGGGGCCCATTGAGTTCCAGACAAAATAATACCAGACAGACACATACCAAGACATATGATTAAGCTGTCGAGAACCACTGACAAGGATAGAATATTAACAATATCAAGAGGAAAATAGGTAACCCATTAGGGAACACTGATCAGATTTCCCAGCAGAAATATTATGAACATGAAGAGATTGGAAAGAGATACTTAAAGTAATTAAAGTAAATAAAAGTCACCCAGCTCAGAATCCTTTACCCCGCAAGATTAACAATCCAGGTAGAAGAGTCAGAAGCTTCACTGAAAAGCAAAAATTAAAAAAAAAATTATCAACACCAAGCCACAGACGATGGGACTCCTAAAGGATTATTCTAAAGCAACAGAACAATGGCTATTGAGGCAACAGACACCTAAATCACTTAATATGGAGAAGGTAGAGGAAGTAACAACATGGTCTGGAACCAGACAGAGATGAGACCATCCAACAGCTCACACAAATAGCCCATCCTATACTAACCTCAACAGAACCTTCAAACAAATGACAAAGGAATGAAACTTAAATGAAAAATAAGAGCAAGTCCTCAAAAAATAAAGACAAGAAAAGGCAAAGCATAAAACAAAAGCATGACAAAATGACAATGAGCACTTACATGTCGAAGGTCACCTTAAATGTAAATGACCTGAACTTACCAGTCAAAATGTGTAGGGTGGCTGAACGGATTTCAAAAAGAAAGTCCAAACTTCTGCTCTCTACAAGAAACTCACTAACAAAGACATAGACTTATAGAAATCAAACTAGAGGCTGAACGACGGTTATACAAGCAAATGAAAGAAAATCTGAAAGTTGTATCTGATAAAATATATTCCCAATTGCAAAAGCTAATAAGAGATAGATAGAGAAGCACACTATATTATGGTTAAGTATTTAATACAACAAGAATGAACACTCATAAATACATATATACTAAATGATGGAGCACTGATACATATATATAAGATAATAACAGAATTTAAGAGAGAGATTAATAACAATAATACTAGGGGCCCTTAATAGCCCACTTCCAATAATGGACAGATCAACAGACAAAGTGTAAAAAGGAAACAGTAGTTTTAATGGGGAATAAAACATCCCACCCCAAAGTTGCCACATACACATTTTTTCTTTTTTTTCAAGTTTTTATTATGCATACAAGAACTGGGGTATAGGCTAGAGATACAGGGGTTGAGAGGATTCACCAGAGACAGTGTGGGGAGCAGAACAGGCAGATTGATTCAAGTACACTGCTGAGCGGAGTAGCGAGTCAGGCAGGAGAGGTCTGCTGCACCATGTGGGTCACCTCTCTGGCTGGGGATTGAACTCGTGCTGTGGTGACTGTGGAAGCCCCATAGTGCAGTACTTGCAACAACAAGGAGGCTCTACACATTTTTTTTCAAGTGTACATAGCACATTATCAAGAATAGACCATACTGTAAGACACAAGTCAATTGTCAATGAAATCACAAGGTTGTAATTATACCTAATGCCCTCTCTGATAATAATGCCATAAAATTATAAATCCACTATAAGAAATAAAAAGGAAAAACTGTGAATGCATGGAAATTAAACAACATGCTGTTTAACTGCAATTATTTAATAGCAATAAAAGAGGAACTCAAAGCAGAAATTTAAAAATACCTGGAGACAGATGAAAATGATAAAACTGGCTACCAAAATCTAGGGGAATGCAGCAAAAGTGTTCTTAAGGGGGAAGATAATTGCAATATAGGCCCACATTAAGAAGCAAGAAAAATTCCAAAAAAGGAACCTAATATCACACCTAAAGCAGCTTGAAATAGAGGATCAAACAAGATTCAAAATTAGTAGCAGGAAAGGATAAAATGAGTGGAAAGAAATGAATAGAGATCAAAACAATTACACAAAATGTCTATCAAACTAAGAGCTGGCTCTTCAAGATGATAAAATAAACTTCTAGCCAGGCTACAAAACAGAGATAAAACATTAATAAATAGGATTCTAAATGGAAGAGGATAAATCACCACAGAAACACAGAATTATTACAAGATCATAAAGCGATTACTATGAGTAGCTATACACAGATAAATTTGATAACACTGAAAAAATGGATACATTTCTATATCAACAAAATCTACCAAGACTATCCCAGGAAGAAACAAAAAAACAAAATGAGCACAGTATGGAAACTGAAACATTAATAAAAAATATTCTGAAAAAAAAATATCCAAGACCTGATGACTTTACAAGTAAATTCTATAAAGCTTTTAAAGAAAATATCATCACTAATTTGCCCCAATTTTTTTTAAATACAAGAAGGAATGCTCCCCATGCTTTCGTGATGCCAACACTAAGGACTGAAACTGGACAAGGCAGCACAAAAGAACTGTGGGCACATACAGAGCCCAGCAGAGAGCCAGCAAGTATAGGGCTCAGTAGGCAACCTATAGAGCCCAGCAGGGCCCCAGTGCCTCTAGAGCTCTCAGCGGGGAGCCAGCACCTATAGAGCTCAGCAGGGATCAGCCATTGTAGGCCACAGCAGGGAGTCAGCATCTACAGGCCTCAGGAGTTAGCTAGCACCTATAGGACCAAGGAGGGATTCAGAATGTAGCCAGAGCCTATAGATCTCATTAGGGAGCATGCACCCATAGGTCCCAGGAGAGAGCCTGCAATTACAGTGCTCAGCAGGGAGCCGCATGTAGAAGGGAGAGGTTTTTCAGATATTTGAGGGGATAACCTCCAATTTTCTTCAATAATCTAGATATTTACCCACTGAGAGATAGTTTGAGAATTGGTTTAGACCTTTTTTATTTGTCTGAAATCCGTATGGTTTTCCTCAGAACCTTCTTCATTTTAACTAGGAAAGCATTGCCTCTGAAGCAAGCAAGCCAAACCAGGAATAATAAAGTGGTGGAGGAGTTGTAAACAGTAGAGCAAGAGTAGCAGAATGGATTTAAAATCTATATTAAACAAGGTGGGCTTATCCAAGAAAGTTTGAATGAAAAATTAAAATGCACGTTGACTCTCAGTAGCTTAGGATATGATTAAAAATAACTTGCATTTATAAACATATAACATTTTATTTAGGTGAGTAGAATGGTTACTTACATTAAGTACAAATGAATTGTGTACATTTTGGCATCCCAAAGAAGATGGGTGATTGATATGTTGTGCAACAGTGGTATTTATTTCAACCTGGGCTGCTAAGCTGTGACTTGAGAGGGCTTAAATGTGAGTGGTCACAGAGGACAAAAGCAGGTAATGAGTGTCACTTGTATTCAAAAAGACACTCAGTTTGTTGATGCTCCCTATATTTAGGTTAGAAGCAAATAATATCACCATTAACTACTAGATGTCTAATGTACTTATTTTTTTTCTTTTATGCATTAATGAAAACTGTTGATTTGTCTTTAAGGAATAATTTGGCATTTCTAGGAAGGATTTCAAATATTATTATTTAACTAAAGATTTTCTCTTTAGTTAGTTCTCTCATTGATAGAACAGGGGAAAAAAGAAATTCTGGATCTGGATTAGTTGGAGAAGAATGAATAGACGTTGAACTATATTAATAATTTATTTATCTGTATAACCAGAATAACATCTCATGGTGAGAATGATAAGATCTTGAGAAGCCTGAGGAGAAAGTAAATGACTGTGATTATTATACTCTTGTTAAAAAATGTTTAAATTATTTTTGCATAGAAGACCTGGGGTGTAGGCCAGAGGCACGGGTCGGGGTGGGGGGGGGCGTGCGGTGAGAGGATTCACCAGAGACAGAGTGGGGAGCAGAATAGGTGGGGTTGCTGAAATATCCTTCTGAGGGGAGCAGCGGCAAGACAAAAGAGACCGGCTGTGCCATGTAGGTCACTGCCCTGTTCAGGCATCCAACTCAGGCCTTGGTGGTGATAGCACTGAGACTTAACCCGTGGGTCACCGGAGAGGTCCCTATTATACTTTCTGTTGTGTTCCCAATCTGGAAAGGAACAGGCTAAGGAATGGAAGAAATAGAGGCAATCAGCTTAATATTTTACAAAAAGTCACAATAATAAGAGGTAGTCACCTATGGACAGGGTGAGAAGGCAAGTAAGCCACAGGGTTCTAAATTGTTGCAGTGGAAGAATGTAGATATGGGGTTTTGGCCTCAAAATTATAAACTGCTTGCTTTTGCACCACAAAAGTAACTAGCCCCAGAGGCCCATTTATAGTCTGGAAGCACATTAGGAGAAATTATTTAGCATATTTCCTTAAGTCCAAACAAAAAAAAATCACAGTTTAGTTAAGGAGGATATCAAAGCAACTTCTTATAGTAGACTGATGAGTTACTTGTACATAAATTTTCTGTTCTAATATTTCCCACGTCATATTTTTCCTTATGGATTATAAAACTTAGATAGTAAATGGCATTATTATTTTATATTAGTGGACCAATGATCTATTTTTCATGTGTGCAATGGTGAATGAAGTCAATGAGTAGTGTGCACTGCTCCATCAGAAGGTACCCAAATTTTAGACACCAGGCTTAAGATAATAAAAAAGTGTCTCTCGAGAAGAAAGGGCAAATATTTGAGACTTGTTATGCCACTTCCTTTCTTCCTTTAGCAATGGATATGACAAAGTAATCATGGGATTCTTTCTGGATGAGCCTTGAAGCAGCCTTAGAGTTCTCAGCAGCTACCACAAAAAAAAAAAAAAAAAAAAAAAAGATCGAAATTAGCATATGAAAAGAAATCTATGTGCCATCTCAGCTCTACAGGTGTCCTTTGCAAAAAAATAGTTCAGTCATACTCTATCATGACAAGCTTCATTGTAAGATTGTCTAGGCAAATGAAAGTGTGAACTGGTAGTATAAGTGTTGCTCCAAGGCCTGTTTGAACAGGAAGTCTAAATTATGGGCTGATGAGAGTCCAAACAATTTGGCCCACCACACTGACCATTTGGTGCCATACTAAACAAATGGGTTAAATCCTGACTAATTATTATCTCCTAGTTTCTTGGAGGGAGAAATGCCAACAACCCCATGCACAGTTGGAGTGGAACATGTCTTCCAATTGTAGCTCAACCCAGAATAAGCTATGATGCTGCTGTCCTCTATCCTGCCTCATGGACTTATCCTTTAAATATCTCTTCCTAACTCCTTTTGAGAAGTCAGCTAAACTTTGTAGCACCAGTTCCCTCATGCATGAGTATTTAGGAAGGTCTTGCCTGGTTCAACTGCATCTAGAATTCTCTGGTGAGCATTAGACTCTTTCAGTTGGGGTCTGGAACAACAGAAGTTATTTCTGTTTGAAACTGAAGGGAACAATGAGTGTCTTTTGAAAAGTTCCAATTTCAAAAACATTTGCATGTGATGGATAGCTAGGAAAGTCTTGTGATTAATGTGATTAGTGGTGCCGTTTCTCTTAAACCTTCTCCTAATTCATTGATAAATACATTTGATTTCAGAGTAGGATTTCATATCTATTTCAAGAGCCGGGCTAAAATATGAACAGTAGAAATATGTTATTCAAACTGTTCTAAAAATGCTTCCCTAGAATGCAAGCTGGTCCAACCACTATGGAAAGCTGTATGGAGGCTCCTCAGCCTACTAAAAATGGAGCTACCGTATGACCCAGCAATTCCACTCCTAGGACTCTACCCAAAGGACATAAGAATATTATTAATTCAAAAGAATACATGCACCCCCATGTTTACTGTAGGATTGATTATAATAGGTGAGACTTGGAATCAACCCATATCCCAAAAAATAGTTGACTGGATCAAGAAGATGTGGTAGGATACTATTCAGTATTCACAATGGAATACTATTCAGCAATTAAAAAAGATAAACTACTGCCATTTGCAGAAATATGGATAGAGCTTGCAGGGATATGCTCAGTTAAATAAGTGAGAAGGAAAAATAAAATTACCATATGGTTTTACTTATAGGAGGAATATAGGGGAGCAAGGAAAAAATAACAAAAATCCACAACAAAACAAAAATAAAGACAACCATAAATCAGAGACATTCTGCAGGGGAGAAGGAGGGATCAAAATAAGGATGGGAAGAGCACAAGGGATTATGGTGATGATGCACAGGTGAATTGGTGGTGGAAATTCTATGGGCATTACACATGAGAAAACAAATATTGTAAGAAAAAAATAAAATATAAATTAAATAAAAATTAAAAAATGTTTCCCTAAATGAATATCAATGAACAATTCTTATTTCTGTTTTACTTAACAGCAATTATTGGCCAAAATTATGGTTACTACCATGGAACGTTTAAAGCATTAAAGAACAGTTTGAAATAATCTCTACTCATTTATAACTCTAGAGATTTTTACGGCTTTCTTATAAAACTCCTTTTTTAGATATGTGTGTGTATATCTGTACTTATATATGTATGTGTATATATGTACTTATATCTATGTATGTGTATATATGTACTTATATACATACACATATACACAGATATCTTTAAAAAATAAAAATAGCTCAGGGATGGAATAAAGAAAAACCCAGCATGCTGCTGTTTTCCATTAACATTCTTGATTGGCATCATTTGCAGTTTATTCCTTCCATTTAATAGCTCATTAGCTTTCTGGAAAACCAGTTCCATCTTCTCTGGGTTACATACTGGAGTATATTGGAAAGCTATAAGCCTTTATCAGTTCTTTAAATTTTTTGGGTGCTATTTACAAACAATACTTTGACTTTGCAGACTGATTTTAATTTTTTTTTTGCATCAGAATTTTTTTCCCATGAAATTTATCTCAAAGCAAAATTGGTCAAGCATAGTTCGAATTCCTAGGCCCTTTTTCTTTCTCCCCTTCATGTTCATCACTTCCTCTAACCCATCTTTCATTTCTAGGTATTAGAAGTTCCCATATTGTCTTCTACATACCTAGGCACTTTGACTTGAGCTGTTTATTCAAAGCTGTCCTCTCTTTCCCTTTCATTCTTTTTCTTCCATTAAAAAAAGATGTGTTCATGATAAAGAATGGGCCATTCTTTAAAATATTGCCAGGATGCTAAAGCTAACTGGTTATATTGAATTGTAATAGAGTTGATGTATATTTCACATGGTTCTTCTCCAATGATTTAACTGGATAAGGAAACAATATCTTAGATCAGACAAATGGAAGCAAATATTTTGCAGTTCTGCTCCTATCACTTCAGTTACATGTGAACCTATGTCAAGTCTGTTAAGCAAAATTTAGTCGTACTTGATGGTTATCGGAGTTGAATATCCCTGGAACCAATGTATCATTAATGCAGTGGTCCACAGATGAATTACTAAAAATGCTGTGTATGATATGGAGAAAAGAAGCCTAGATTGGAGTTAGAAGATCTGGCTGTGCCACTTAGTAGCCATCACACTGTACTTGTTTTTTTTTAGTTTCCATTCTTCAAGTTTTCAAAACCTTAAACTCAGATTATAAATATAAAAACACTTTAAAAATTGTCAAAGGCAAGAGCAATAAATACATTATTGTTGTGTACAACAATTATCCTATGACTTTCAATGCTTTAGATAAACCTTCAGATTTGAATAAGTTCTTATCATCTTTCTAAACTTCATGGGTACCTGGTTTGGATAAGATCATTTCTTGCCTGTTTTTATTTCTCAAGAAAATATCATTGTCAGCAGGCACATGAGCTAATGAAAGTAATGTTCTGTGAAGTGACAGTTTGACATGCAGATTTTAAATTTATGACCAAAACTCAGTGCTTTCTGTGGCTGCTTATATTCTAATTCCCAGGACATTCAAAAGCACTTTGGTAAACTGGGCTTCAAATAATTGCATGGAACCAGTTTGCTGGACAGGCCTTTGTGTACCTCACACCCATAGAACTTGTGCCGGTACCATGCAGGTTCATCAGCAGTCACAAGGTCATTTGATGAAACTGAATGGTGTCCTGTTTGGAATCCCATAGCTTACCACAGTGATACTCAGTAGGCAGGGAGAGAGTTTATCCTGGTTAGTGAAATATATACAAAGTCTATTATTCCCACAGAATGGGGTGAGAAAGAAGATAGCAAGAAAATTGAGGTTCAGACTGGAACTAAAAAGACAGTATTTCATGGTGGCTAAGCACATGACTTTGGGAGTCAGCCATACTTAGGTTTTAATGAATCCTAGCTGTGCTCTAACTAGCTCTGTGGCCATAGACAAATAATTTAACCTCTCAGCTTTCTCATCCAGAAATAAGATAACTAATAGTACTTTTCTACTGTTTATTTTTTTGTATATAAGAATTAAGGTGAGACAATGAATATAAAGTACTTACCTTCGTGCCTATCACATGGAATAGGTGTCATTTTTAAATGCTTATTCATGTTCAAAAAGTATTTATTGCTTTACTATATGCCAGAGCTTGTTTTAGGAATAATGATACATTAGCAAAGAAAACCTAAAACAAAACAAATCAAAAGAAAACAAAAATACTGAAGTCCCTGATTTTATGGTACTTATGTTCCTATGGAGTGATTGGAGTGATAGTAACTGTGATATAGAGAATAACACAGCAAGGTAAGAAAATACTGGAGATGGGAAAGGATGGACAAATGTTACTATTTTTATATAGTTCGAGAAAGACCTAAGTGATATTCAAGTGGAAATTCCTGTGAAATAAACACATACATGGGGAAGAACACTCCAGATAGAGGAAACAACAAATGAAATAGTCCTGAGGAGCCAACATGTTTGGTGTATTTCAAGGAACAGCACAAAAGCCAGTATAACTAAATCAGTGATCGAGGTAGAAAGTAGCAGATGAAAGCAGAACGATAATAGGGAAGAAGATTATATAATGGGCCTTAAAGGGCACCAGGACGAATTTGGAGTGTTTGAGTTGGAACATAGCATGACCTAACTTAGTATTTAAACAATCACTGACCATTTTAAAGAATACAGTATAGAAGGCAAGAATGGAAGCCAGGAAACCTATTAACAGGCTATTGGAATAACTCTGGTGAAAGGTGATAGTGACTTTTTTTTATTATTAGATTTATTTAATTGTATTTCACATATTTTGTAGTCCCCAGGGAGTTCCTACCACCATTTCACCCGTACACCATCACCTCAGCCCCTTTTGCTCTTTCTGCCCTCATCCCTGTCTTTGCCCTCTCCTACCCACCCCACCTCCCACACACACAAAGATCCCTTTGGTTTATCTTTGACCTTTTCATCTTGTTGAGTTTTTTGTTTGTTTGTTTTTGGTTGTAATTGCCCATTTCCTTGAGCTTTCTCTCTTTTAATTTGTTGTTGTAGTTCTTTCACATTCCTCTTGAGAGTGAAGCCATCCGATATTTTTCTCTTGCCTTCTGACTTCTTTTACTCAGTATAATTCCTTCTAATTCCATCCATGTTTCTATAAATGGCCCTAGATTATCATTTTTGATTGATGAATAGTATTCCATTGTGTATATGTACCACATCGTCTTGATCCAGTCATCTACTTTTGGGCATTTGGGTTGTTTCCAGTTCTTACCAATTACAAATAGTGCTGCAATAAACATAGGCGTACAGGTGCTCTTTTGGATCGGTGTTTTTGTGTTCTTTGGGTAGATTCCTAGGAGTGGGATTGCCAGATCATATGGTAGTTCTATTTTTAGTAGACTGAGGAACCTCCATACAGCTTTCCTTCAATCAGAATAATTGCAAAGGAGGCGTTAGAAAGTGATCACATTCTTTTTTTTAAAGATTTATTTATTTATGCATGTAAGAGCTGGGATACAGTCCAGAGGTGCAGGAGGTGAGAGGCTTTACCAGAGACAGAGTGGGGAGCAGAACAGGCAGATAGACTGAAGCACACTACTGAGGGGAGCAGTGGGCCAGGCAGGAGAGATCTGAAGCTCCAAATGGGGCCCCTCCCTGGCCGGGGATCATACTCATGCTGCTGTGCAGCAGATGCTTCACAGTGAGGCGCTCAACCTGCTGCGCCACCAGGGAGGCCCGGAAGTTATCACATTCTCTAGAGCAGGGCTCATTGTCTGCGTTGGTCAGAAGTTTATCACGTGAAAGGAAATACTCCATTTCATTAGACTGAATATCAGATTTATCTCCATTAGGATTTATGATCAAATCTCTAGCAAATACTACTTTCCATTGTTATCACTCCTTGTTGCCTATGATGCTTTGAGGAAGGGCTTAGCAGTGCGTTGGTAAAAGTGCTGGTGTTGATAGATCCTTTCATGGCAATACCACTAAGTCGCAGTCTGAGTGCCAACTTCACTTCCAATTGCTAGCACTGTCCTCTGTTGTCCCGGGCTCAGCAGCTCTGCATTCTCTGCTTCATTTATCTCCTACCCAGATTTTCTTATCTACCCCTTTTCTGCCATGAACAAAGCGGCCAGTGGGGGTGGGAGTGAAGCTGAGTGGGATGTGTTTCCCAGTGAAAAGTTGACATTGGGCAAGTAATTGTCCCTGTACGGACTCAAGTTTCTCATCTATGAAAGGAGTGGGTTGAATTGATGAGCATTACGATCCCTTCCAACTGGCAAGTTCTGATTCATTCAATGATTCACTCATATCCAGAATCTTGTCAACACTTTGTGTATATACATAACAACTAGCATTTTAATATTTAGTATCCTCATCATTCAGCCATGTCAGACTTTTATAGATGAAATTAATGGACTATTGAGATTTCAGAAACTTACAGAGGTCCCTTATGGAGGTACTGAAAGAACTGGTTCCAGATACCAGTGTAGCCTTGTACATCAAAGCAGGACTGGTCCAGTGACTTCGAAGCATTTAATTACCAGTCATTGACTTTCGAAGCATGCTATCAAAAGATGAAGATCTTTTCCTTAAAATGTATAACATGTGAATGAGTGGCAGCAAACTATGACAAGCAATATCATAAAAGATTGTATTTATGCCACCGTCATCCTCAGTTAATTTAGGTAGATAACACCTTCACTCAATTATTCATCAGTGATTTCCCTGATCACCAGTATAGCATTTTTCTCAAATCCTTTGGTACATTTGAAAGCTGAGCTGTTTTCTTTTTTTCTACAGTTGTTAACCCTCTGCAGTTTTTATGGCTCCTCTAGATGGAAATCAGAATTAAATATTAATGCAGATATTATTTTCAGCCTGACTACTGCCCAAAGACTGTGTCAATGGCTGAGGGAAGAAGAGGGGTAGCATAGGTTCTCTTGCTGCTGATGCCCCACTCATTGCTAATTAGATTTAAAGGTTGAAGAGTGAACATATACTTTCAACATCTATGCCCAAACGGGTCTCTTTTCTGTCTCACGGGATGTATTTAAGCTCTGCATGGGAGATACTACATTTTTACTAACAGTGACTGACTTTCTAGGTAATTAAGCCAATGTGCAACTGAAAAAGTAGCTAATGGGGACAGCATAGCTCTAAGCTTGCACCAACCTGACACTTGTGATCTACTCTTGATTTCAGGCTATATGAGCGTAAGGCAATAAATATGCCTGGTAAAGCTCTTATTTATGAGGTCCCACTTGCTTGCTACCAAGACTCGGAGAAAGAAAGAAGGTATCACACCAAAAAGGAGACATATCATTGAGAGAGATTGGTTCTACTCTAAAGACATTAACTTCTGTACTCGAATCTCCCAAGGACAGTATTTACCATTACCCAATCCAGTCCTTGGGTTACTCTGAGAAGAGTTTCAGCAGCGTTCCCTTTCAGCAGCTCCCAGTAAGTTTACCCAGGAGACAAAATCTTTTGCACAGACACAGGCATGGGGAAGTTACAATTTTAAAAGACAGGTTTATTAAGGGAAAAGGAGAAAGATAAAAAGAGAGACACCTGCATAGTCACAGATGGGCAGTCTTGGGAAGAGAGCTGATTTTTGCCAGTGAAGAAACTATATGGATATAGTGTTGTTCTTTTAGGGAGGGAATTTCATTCCTTCATGAAATTGTTATCTGTTGTAAAATTAATCACTTTTAGGGTGTGACTAGGTTGATTTGTAACTAGCAGGTATTCTCTGTAATGATCCTCTATCTCCATATCCCCCCTTTGTGCCTTTGGATTTTTTTTTAAGCGAATTGCCCAAGGTGGTTTTTTTTTTCTTAAAGATTTATTTATTTATGCATACAAGAACTGGGGTACGGGCCAGAGGTGTGAGGGATTAGGAAATTCACCACAGACAGAGTGGGGCACAGAACAGGCAGATCAACTGAAACACACTGCTGAGGGGAGCAGCGGGCACAGCGGGAGAGGTCTGCCGCACCATGTGGGTCCCCTCCCCAGCTGGTGGCAGGGATTGAACTCCTGCTGCAGTGGCTGCGGTTTGCTTCATAGTGCGTTGCTTAACCCATTGCACCACCAAGGAGGGCCCCCTTTGGATACTATCTATAGTAGTCTGATAATTTCTATAGAGTCTGCGCCTAAGGATTTTCATTTCAATAGTTGGTTTAACAACTGTATTAACCCTTTATGCCCCACCTCCAGTTTCTGGTCTTGTGATGCTTCCATCCTAAATTTTCTACTCTTACCCTCCATCAACCTGGACCTGTTATCCCTAGTTCTGTTATCATTCCATTAGCAAAATAGCTCTTGGCTAATTACGCATGCTAATATGGAAGCCCTTCCAAATAACATAATGCTGTGAACCCTATTCTAATGTATTCTCATATTTAAAATCATTCAGGGACTATAGATAGCATTAGAGAGAGTCCAGACTCCTTCAGCATGGTGCACAAGGTTCTTTATAACTTGATCCCTATCCAGCCTATACTCTCATGGTTATACCATGCCTTTCCTTAGCTGTGCTGAACTACTTTCAGTTCCTCAGTGAACTATGTGTGACAATGTTTCTGGACCTTTACATGCTTCCTCTGTTATGCATTCCTCTGTTATCTTTCCCTATTTTTCCTGCCTATTCATCCATCAAATACAACTTAGATGCCATTTCTTACAAGAAGTATTCCCTGGGTACTCCCTTCAGAGTCAGGTGCTTTCACTCTGTGTTCTCTCAGGACCTATTAGTCTATTACTTTGAATAGTCTGTTTGCCTGCTTTACTTTATGGCTATTAAGTCACTCCTCAAGGGGGAAGGCTCAGAACTTCTCATCACTGAACCCTCTTATCCTAGAAGTAGTCACTTTCAAATGGCTTGTTATCAGTGAACTTCTTACGGATGAGTAATTGAACGTTGCATCTCCGGCTGTATGTGAATGACAGAATGGGGGTTTCAGGCATTATGATAGAATGAAGGGGGCAATCTTTAGTAAGGGTTTTTGGATGGAAGTACTTTTCTTTTTACAACATTTAATATAATATGCTTCATTATATGGATGAAAACCTCCTGTCCTTGTCTAAACAATGTATTCTAGAGTTATAGTATTTTCAAACTGTTAGCTGCAGCAGAATTCCTCATACATAGACCCGAGGAAGGTGGAGTCACAGGGAAAAAGGTGGCGGTAAGTGATATGAAGAGGCAGGGCAAGTAGGAAAGCTAATGAATGGTGGTAGTGGTAGGTTCTAGTTTCTTAGCTTCTGCCACCAATGACCTAAATGTCCCGGAGCATGGTATTTATCTGTGCTGGGTCTTTGTTGCCTCATTGGTAAAATAAAGGACTGTAAGCGGTGGAGTGCTTTGTGATCCTACCACTTTAATAAATTTGACTCAGGTCTGCCAATGGAAAGGGAAAGGGAAATGAAGCAGAGAATCTCTTGAGGACCTTTTAAGGTTTTCCAAATCTTCCTGATGGGACCCAGAGGTTCTTGAGTTCTTTGCAGGAAAGAATTCATGCTGCAGTCAGTCAAGGTGAGTTAAAACTGAACTGTTTTATACCTCTTATGCCTATGTTTTCTGTTCTGAGCTTCCATCATTTTTATCTATAATTTGACAATAAGGTGCTACATTAATTTTTTACATTGAGAAGTTACATGTTATATTTTTTCATTGGCCAAAATTAGAAAACACTATTAATAAAAATATTTTTAAATCACCCACAATTATACCAGACAGAGTCACATGAATTTTAAAACTTTTACCAAGGTGGCTAATTTTACATGCTGCTGAAACAATTGTTAGAAACTGAAAACTCCATATATGTTGGCATTAAGTGCTGTCCTTTTTAATGGTAATTTAAGTAGGCAAAAACATTTGGGTAGTTGGATGTAGCCCTGCTGTCTATGGTGCCCACATTAGGTATTTAAAATATCTGGAACTAAATTCTTAAACAGCAGTAAAATCAGATCTGCAGTTGTTAGCAAGCAGACTGAGGGGGCACCCTGAGACCCCCAAACCTTGCATGCTCTAAATGGGTTCTGCCATTTTCCGCATAATGACCAAACTTACTCTTGGTATGTAGGAGCTTCAATAGAAAAGAACTTTAATAGAATTAGTATGCAACAGACAGAAGAGAAAGAAGATCGTTAAAATAGTTTCCCCATGACACACCCAAAGTTACCCATCCCCTCATGGATAAATGTCCATCTAAAAATGGTTGGCCCAAAGCAGGGCCACTAAGGCCCAGAAGCTTGCCACCAGTCTAAGGCACCTTCTGGTTGGGACCCATGGAAAGAAAAGAGCACTATAAAGGCTGTCATTATCAGCTTCTCCACTGGTCTCTCACCCACGTCACTTCTAGGTGTCTCCTTCCATGTCCCCCAAGTCCCTGTTGCTAGGCCAAGGTTGAGAAGTACAGCTTTTTCACACATCTCTCTGCTCCATGTGCCTCCGTTAAGTCTGTTCCCAACTTTTTTTTTTTTAGCTTTACCTTGTGGCTCAGCTCAACCCTTCAGTAGGTAGGGCAGGGAACATGGAAGTTCCCCCTTGTAGATTACACTGTAATAAAATCACTCCAGACTTGTACTTCTTTCTCAAATTGTGTTTTACTCTACTTTTTTTTTTTTAATTCAGCCAGAGCATCACTGATTGGACTTTCCAGGGTGTTTCTATCATTTAACAAAGGAAAGAAGAGGTCTGTAGCCATTTGAAATTCAGGATGATTTGTGCTACTTCCACTTACTACAGGGACTTTGCCTCAACATTTTATTCGTTACCTGCCATCATATTAAATGACCATTTAAAGGATAGGAATTAACTGAGCAAAACCCCATGAATGTTTGGAGAACCAGATCACTGCTGTCAAATTGATCAAATATTCCAAAAGCTGAACTAAATATCCTGATTTTGCCAAGTATTCCTGACACCAAATCTGATTTGGAATCTGAAAAATCACTTCGTTTATGCTGTATCTCTGTCACATAGGTAAAAGTACAGAAAAAAAAAGTACTTCTATCACTGACATTTCTAGTTGAAAGTGCATCTTACCCAGATCCTTGTGACAAATCATCAGCCAATTGCCCCCAATGTGGTCTCAATAGACAGAGCTGCTATGAGCTGCTTCAAGTAACAGGTAGTGCTGATAGGAGGAAACAATAAGGTGTCATTTCATGCCTGGAGCCTAGATAATTTCAGTTCCAATTACATAAAGGAACATCGTTGGCTGCATTGTGTGCTCACCCAAAACCTTTTCTCTGAAACTTTTAGACAGCTTGGCATGTGGGCGAAGTCATTGAAGTATAGGTTCTAGGATGCATATTGGAAAAGTGTAGAGAGCATTGGGTTGAGAGCTGAAGTCTGTGCTCATAACTTTTTGTTTCTATTACCTTGAACTAATTACTGTATCTCTTTCCACTTGGTTTTCTCTTTCTCTAGTGAACATTATAAAAATTTCTTAACCTCTTACAGCTGTAAGGATCAAAGTTAAATAATGTATACGAAATGGACATTTTTCCCAAAAAGGTAACCATAATACACGTAGAAATGTACCATGAATCATAGGTTAATAGAATACTTCCTACTGGCATCACACAAACCACAAATCCAGTTCCACTTGAGTCCATAGTCGATTGATTTAAAGCATTCTGGTTATCACCCCAGAGTGGAAACAAAGACCACACCAGAGATTTTCCTGGGTTTCTTCTAGATTGTGTTTTACAAGACTGGTTTCCCAAAGGAGGGCTTAATGCCCAAAAGGTGAGGGTGGTTCATTTTCATAGGCCAAGTGTCTCCTCCTTTCCCTCACTCTGTTTCTTTACTCAGCACTTATCCTTTGTGTTTCCCAGAGCAAAACAACTTCATAGAAACTGTACATTCTTTCTGTTTCAAAAAGTAATTTATCTGGATTACCTTTCTTATGCCCAAATTATCAATCAAGACAAAGCAATATTTTTGCACAGTTAATGCTAATGTGGGGGAATGGTATTCCTCAGATTAATCTTCTTGCATTTTGTGTTCTTATAATTAAAATTACTAATATCCTTTATTGCCATTTGCGAAGCTCAAAGTCCCCTCTGCCAGAGGTCATTCCTTACAAGACACAACTACCCACTGGCCAGCACTTGCACAGAGTACTCCACAAGGCTCAGAGACAGCTTCCTTTCACACCTGGGCTGTTCTCCAGTAGTCTAGCAGACTACAGTGCACAGTTGTACTCATATACTCTTGTCTTCCTCCTCTCACACCTGAAGGTCATTGCATACTGCTCAGTTCTGGTCTCACCTCAGCAGTGAGAGGGCCTTCAGGGTGTTTTTTTTTTTCACCTCCCCAGCTCAGATATTCAGAAGTACACACTGTGCAGGGCCTCAGCTCCTGCTGGCCCTGAAGGAGTGCAGCAGAGTAAGTGCTTTCTCGGTGATGGTGTTCTATCAGAGGTAGCCTTCTGGAGCCCAGCATGCTCTTTTACTTGTCCTCACAGTGTAGTGCATGGTGTACTTTTTTTTTATAATTTATTTTTTTAAAAGATTTATTTATGCATACAAGCACTGGGGTACAGGCCAGAGGTGTGGGGGGTTGAGAGGACTCACCACAGAGAGCCGGGAGCAGAACAGGCAGATCAACGGAAGCACACCGCTGAGGGGAGCAGCGGGCACAGCAGGAGAGGTCTGCTGCACCATGTGGGTCCCCGCCCTGGCCGGTAGCAGGGATCGAACTCGTGCTGCAGTGGCTGCGGTCTGCTTCATAGTGCGTTGCTTAACCCACTGCGCCACCAGGGAGGCCCGCACGGTGTACTTTTTAAGGAACTTTTTGCTTTGGAATAGCTTTAGACTTATAGAAGAGCTGTGAAAGTATAGAGTGCTCATCTAGCCCACATGCAGTGGGCAGCTTCCTGATCGTTAACATCGTAAGTGATAAACCAGTATAGATATATTATAATTAACTAAAGTCCTTCATTTGGAATGTCTCAGCTTTTCCATTGCAGTCACCTGTCCAGGATGCCACACTACATTTAGTCATTCAGGTCTTCTTAGGCTCCTTTGGTTGTGACAGTTTTTCAGACCTTCCATAATTTTGATGACTTGACAGTTTTGAAGAGTTAGATATCTTGTAGCATTTTCTCAATGTGGATTACTTTACTTCCAATGTCTTTCTTATGGCTGGACTGGGGTTTATATGTTTTGGGGATAAAACTCAGACAGGCAAAGTGCCATTCTTATCAAGGGTTCATTTTTTTAAGATTTATTTATTTATGCATAAAAGAACTGAGGTACAGGTCAGAAATGTGGGGGGTGAGAGGATCCACCAGAGACAGGGTGGGGAACAGAACAGGCAGATTAACTGAAATATACTGCTGAAGGGAGCAGCAGGCAAGGCAGGAGAGGTCTGCCGTGCCATGTGGGTCACCTCCCTGGCCGGCAGCAGGGATCAAACTCATGCTGCAGTGGCCGTGATTTGCTTCATAGTCCATTGCTTAACCCATTGCACCACCAGGGAGGCCTGAAGGGTTCATATCATTCACATAATTTATGACTGTTGATGTCGACCTTGGCATTCATTTGTCAGGCTTCTCCTCTGTAAAATTTTTTTCTTCTCCTACACCACCCTTTCCATCCTATACTCTTGGGAATGAAGTATCTATGTGCAACTCAAACTTGAGGAGATGGGAATTATGCTTCATCTCCTTGGGAAAGACTATCTCCATAAATTATTTAACATTTTGCATAGAAGTTTTGTCTAGTCTCACCACCTATTAGCCAATCATTTATTGATATCAGCATAGACTCATGAATATCTATTTTATGATTTGAGGTATAATTCAATGCTTGTTTTTATCTTTATCAAATATTTATATTCTTACTCAAGATGGTTCAGTTTTGACAATTGGAAACTTCTTGAATTTATCTTTTGTCCCTTTGACATATTGTTGCGTTTTAACTGTTAATACTACTACTACCACCACTACTATTACTACCACCATCATCATCACTCCTTTACTTTCTGACACTAAACACTTCTGTAAGTTTCTTGCCCTAGTTCTGTAATCAGTAATTTGTACAAGGAACTCTATTTCTTTTTTTAGAGAATGATATTCAAAATAAGAGACTTAGTATTCAAAGAGACAATAGCCAGGCTTCACATAAAAATGAAACTCTGGCCCACAATCTGCAACAGCCACCCTAGATAACCAACCCATAGTCTACAGTAACTAGTCCAGGAAACCTGCCCAGTAATCTATAAGTTAGACTTGCAGAAAGTCAGACCATTGTCTCTAGCAATCAGCTCAGGCGGTCAAACAGTAAGCCTTGCAACAGTTAGTTCCAAAGAGTGATGCCTTGGTTAATAACTAAATATATGCAAATTTTTAAAAAATTATTAAAAAAAGCAAAAAAATAAAATAAATTAGATTATATTAAAAGAAATAAATGAGTGATTGTTCAAGAAAATTTGGAAGTGAGAAACATAGAAGAGGAAAAAAACAATAATAAAAAAATAACTAACAACTTCCCTAATTTCATCACTGCTTCCAACTAATAATCATCCAGAGCAGTCTCCATTTCTAGCTAGCCTGCCTACATGTAGCATTCCCATGCTAACAACTTCCAATCAGGGAATAGCTGAAGCTTTCCCTTTTTCTTGCTTTAGAGCTTTTATACTCTTCTGGCTTAGTTTGAGTTTCTGCCATAACAAAAGTGATGGAGGGTTAACTCCTTAGCAAGCTTGAATATGTAGACTTTGTCAGACCTCATTTGGTTGATTTTCAGTTACTTCTGAAGAAGCTAAAACTTTTTTCTTAGGTATGGCCATTGCTACTGGGGTATTTAATTGCTTATAGCTAGCTAGAAGTGCAAAGAAATAAATGTATGTATACTATGCTGTGTATATACATATAATTATAAACATTTCTATGTGTAATATCTTATTTTTATATTACGATAAACATGACTCCATATTGATGTTTCCAACTCTAAATCATTACCAGACACATCATTATAGCTTCTGCTTATTGCTTATCAGTAAACTCCATGACAGAATTCCATACTATGAGGCCTTCTCAGACTTCTTTCACTTAGCAATATGCATCTTAGGTCCATTTGTATTGTCATGTGGATTGGGGGTACATTCCTGTTTATCACTAAATAATGTACCATCCTAGGAATATACTGCAGCTTGTTTATCCATTCACCTATTGAAGTACATCTTGGTTTCCTTAGGTTTGGGTGATTATTAGTAAACCTTCCATAAACATTCATGTTGAAAATTTCTGTGGACATAACTTTTCAAACCGTTTGGGTAAATTCATAAGAGTATGATTACTCGTTCGAATAGTAAGTCTATCTTTAGCTTTGAAGAAAACTGCTAAGCTGTTTCTCAAAGTTACTGTATGTGCAGTCTTATCAGCAGTGACTACAGTTTACTGGAATTGATCCATTAATTATGCCAGTTACATAGCAAAATGGAGATTATCTGGATGTATGTGATGGAATCACATGATCCCTTCATTTAACCACAGAGTTTTCTCAGGTTGGTAGCAAAAGAGGAAATTGGAATTTCTAGGACATGCTGTTGCTGGCTTTTGAATAGAAGGAACCATGTGAAAGAATTGGGGAGGACTTTGTGTCAATCTATCCAACCATCTTCAAGGAAATGTATAGGATCTTGTGGTCCTACAACTGCAAGAAGCTGAATTCTGCCAACAACCTAAATGAGCTAGGGAGTGAATTTCCCCCCATATCTCCAGGTAATTGCCCATTATAGCCAACACACATTGATTTCAAGCCTCGTGAAACCCAGAATAGGGAATCCAGTCAGGTGTGCCTGAACTGCTGATCTACAGCACAGTGAGCTAACAA
Source organism: Galemys pyrenaicus (assembly GCA_019455555.1). Taxonomy (NCBI): domain Eukaryota; kingdom Metazoa; phylum Chordata; class Mammalia; order Eulipotyphla; family Talpidae; genus Galemys; species Galemys pyrenaicus. The sequence continues at coordinate 2,734,906 of JAGFMF010011922.1, forward strand.
ATGGACGTTACTTTAAGTCTGCAAACTTATGGTAATTTGTAATACACGAAGAGAAAAGTCATGCATCAGGGAACCATTGGAAGGAACCATTGGAAGGAACCATTAATTGAGCAAGAAATGTAATGGTGCCAAATTCTGAATGCCAAAGATGAAAACAGTATCAGTCATGATAAATTTGACTTCATTCCTATCTCCTCACAAGCAGGAAACAAATTGTGGTTGCTTAAATTTTGATTGAGTGCTGGCATCTGAGTCTCTCGCTCTAAACTACCTTCTTTTTCTTTCTACTAGTCAGGCATTATCAGTCACCTTGCCTTAGTCCCTAAAAAAGAGAGAGATTTACTTGTCTTACATAGCTTGTTTGGGGTCCTGGTCTATCCTGAAGTGATAACTTTGAGAAGGGAATCTAAAACCTTCTCAGTGAGCAAGCACCAGGAAGAGGAAGAGACAAATGAACAACTCCTGAAACATCACAACATGTGGAGAGTCATCTATTTCATTTTTTCCAGTCCTGCTGAGTTGGCAAAGTCAAAGAAAACCACGTCCCCAAGCTGGCATCACTAAACCAGTTTGAGCTCCTAAAATCAAATGAGAATAAAGGCACAGAGAACCAGAATGAGCCATTCAAACAAGCTAAGCTGATTTTGACAGGTTCCTTGGTAACAAACAGAACTATGGTTAGGAATGGGTCACTATAGCCTCCAGTTGTACTTTTTGTAATGTAAGTTTCCAGGATAAGAGGATTAAACCATATTTAAGATAAACATTTACTTTTCTATAGTAAATTTAACAATGTTGTTTAAAGTGCTTTGGAATTGAATTGTGCAGGTGCTAAAATTCTAATTGCCTGTTTTTCCTGAAATCTATCTTAGGATTGTTCAAAGAAAGACATTATCTTTGACTCTTTCACATAAAATGTAATTACCACAGTGAAAGGAATGGAATGGGTAGGTAACAATCAAAAATAAAATGAAGGCCCTTTGGAAATCAAGGACTGAGGTCATCCATTGGTAAAGATGATTCATCATTTCTAAAATCAATCTGCTTGAGGTTGCTAATGATTTCGGGGTGGGGGGTACAGCTTGTACAAAGAACATCAACTTTTGTGGATGCTAAAACATCTAGTGTTTCAGTTTAAGGTATAGATTTGAGATTATATAACTGAAAGCACTGAATATTTTTAGGGAAACAAAGGCTTATGAGTCAACTAGAACACTCTAAAAATCTTTGTTACTTCACATTTCCTTAGATTCTCAGAATGGTGTATGGCCTGTATAAGCAGTGTGATTATGTCTGTGTTTCTTATTTATTTTAGCACAACTGCTTAATTAACACATGACCTAAGGCCGCAGAAAAGTATAGGCAAATGCTCAAAAGAATTTGAGTTTCTTCAGAATACTTCAGGCTCTGCTATTACTTGGAATGTTAACATTGGTGAATTGAGCTAATGATTTTAAATTGACTTGACATAGTAGTTGTGCCATTGTTTGGATCATTAAAATATCCATGGATATGCCCTGTCTTTGATTACATTCTCAACATGCTTGCTCTGTTGTGTACAAAATTGACATGCGTTACAGAAATGACAGATTGACTTTGGCAAAGCAGAAACCTGAGATAAACAAAAATACTGCTATTTACTGTGATAGTTTTATTCGTTTAACACCCACTTACATGAAGTTCCACTGGGGAACAGAGAATGAAGCAGAAAACTGACCCTCCAGAACCCAAAGGGAAGGATCATTTGTCCACCAGCATCCATCTAGAGGGGGAAACAGAGTTTCAGAGTCTTTTGTATAAGCAAGGTAGACAAGAGTTACAATTCAGTTCAACAAGTAGAAGTGGTACTTTTAGGTAGCACCTTGTTTATGAGAGCCACACATTGCCTTCAAGGAGTTTGCAGTCTTGTTGGAGAGATGGCATAAACTAATAAGATATAAATAAAGAACACAGATCTCTATAGAGTCAAGTGCCACAGTGTGTTTTTCAGTACATTGGGATGGTCCTAGTAGACAGAAAATGTGGCTAAGAGTGGAAACAGTTTGCAGTTGAGCTGAGATGTGAAATTAGTCATGAAGAAGAAAAAGATTTGGAAGTTTACATGTTCTCCAACATGATAAATATTGGTTGTTTGTCTTTATCCAACTATGAGAAGTGGTTCACATTTCTTGGCAGGTTTCTATATTGTTGAGGATGTTTATGGCTACAGGTAACAGAAAAACGGAGTAGCTGTGGCTTAAAGCATAAGAACATTTAATGTTCTCTAAAGAAGAAATCCGGAGGAAATTGGTGCTAGGGTTAATTCAACAGAGTGATAATGTCAGGGCACAGGGTAGGCATCGCTGGAATTGTTTTTGCTCTTCTGCTGCGGTCACCAGGTTACTGAAATAGCTCCAAGCATAATGTCCTCATATGAAAATGTTCAAAGAAGGAAGGAACACAGGAAAACAAAAGCCTGGATTTTGTTAAAGCTAAAATATGCCTCGTATTGGGAGATGAATCATGATAGGGCTAAGTTTTCTAGGAGATTCTAGGTGAAGAAAATCTTTTCCAGAAGGTTTCATTTTGGATTTTATTAGCCAGAATTGCAGTATGTCCATGACTAGTCCATTCTCTGGGAAAGGAGAACTGGATTTCCATGCTGATTTAGAACTGTTATTTATAGTTCCTAGCTCTAGGCATATTTTAATAAACCAAATCTTTCAGATTTGTAAAGAAGTGGAATAAACGGCTATCATAAGAACCAAAAGATAATATTTGCCTCAGACCCCACAGTTAAAAATGATGTTAAACATGCTTTATGAAAAAACCTAACATGAAAATTTTGGGTTCCCTCTGGCTCTCTCCATCTCCCTGACTTGGTCTCCTTTTCTCCTTCTCTCTCTGTTTCTTCTTACTTTTCTATGCACACATATGCAAGCAAACATAAATATCACACACTTAAACTCATTGAAAACTTGGCCTAAATGAGATACCAAGGGAGGGAGGGAGGAAGGGAGCCAATGTCTATTTTTTGCTTGGATCTTTTCATGTATAATTTGTATGTCAAATAATATTGACATTTTATGAAATTGCCCAATTAGAATCTTCTGTCATTCACTAATTTCAACCTGAGATACTTTAAAATGAAAGGTACTGAATGGAGGTAACAACTTCTAATCAATCATGAATCGAATGCAGACAGATGGAGTTATTCTTCCTACCCATGGAGCCCCAATCTTCATTTATTTCCATCATTTACTAAGGCAGTGGTTAACAAAACATTGTGACTCAATAACATTTGTACCACTGAGAAATCAGTGTGCTTTAGCTTTACTTTGGGTATCAAATTACAAAAGAAGTTATGTTAAATCATATTTTAAGGCATCTGCCTATAAATTATTTTTTTCTTTCTGAAGAGCTTTGTCCCAAGAAACTTAGAGTCTAAATTCTCAGACAAGATAAGTATAGATGAGTAGCCAGAACCTACACAGGGAGGTTTAACGCAATTCTTTTCTTGAATTGGGAGGTTGAGGAGGGTAGAAGACTAGAGTGCCCATTGCATTCTAATGTTTAATTCATGAAGAGTCCTCAGCTTATACCTCTGAGACATGTAGAGACACTCTACTTTCTGTACCATAACCTCATCTATTCAAGGTATAAATGTGGACTCCTATAACATTTCTGGCCTTTTTAACTGCCAGATTTGTTTTGGTGACATTATAACGAGCTACTTTCCTCTAAGTTAGGAACACCTTACAATTTGCAATGATTTCTGTATTAACTTGCAAGACAAAATTGTCTGTGAATGCTGAAACACTAAATTTAGCTTAACACATATATTTAAATCTATTGAGCTGGATTTTGTTTCTTTTGGTTGGTTTAATTGCAGATCCCTAAGCAGCAGTCTCTTATTTTGGTGTAATAATTTTGATATTTAATTCAGATGATATTAGAATTAGAAAGGACCTCAGCGATCACCTCATTTTTCAGATGAGGGGAAAAAAAACTGAGGATAAAATAGGTTAACTGTCTTGCCTTGTGTCACACAACTACTTAGTGGCAGAATCAGGAACTGTCAACCAGTGTGTCTGATTCAAAGCCCATAATTTGTGTGCCAGTCACTGATACCTCATCATCGCAAATTTTACCTATAGTAGCAAGTACATTGCTGTCACATGATGCTGTTCTGGTCTGGCCTTCCTCAACCCTGATTGGTGCTGCTGTGATTGTGAAACGGAGAGATACAGAGAGTAAATCCCTCGATTTGGACCCTCAACCATTTCAGAGAACCAGACACCAAATAATGTAATAGTTATAGATAGGAGCACTGGGACAGTCAGGCAAAGTGAACATACTAGCTCTGCAATGTGTATACTTACTGCAAATAAGAGCAACTTGTTTAATCTTCCTGAGTTTCATTGTTTTTGTCTGTAAAATGGAATAAAATTGCCTTCGTAGTATTTTAGAAGCATCTATTGTATTGCTTCTAGAAGTTAATTCATACAAATTATTTAGATTCTGAAAAACTCATAGATGATCCTATTTAGTTATTTCTTGTAACACTGATTTACAATATTGTGTATGATTTACAGGTATAGGATCCCACCCACCACCAAGACATCTATAGTCCTTCACCACTGTCCATTGTGTTCCCTCCCCACTTTTCTTCCATCTCTCCCACTGACCTTCTAGTAGCTTCAGTTCTACAGTCAAGTTTCTAGAGTTTGCTATTCTGTTGGTTTTATCTGACCCTTTATTTTGTTTCCCTGTATTCTACAAATAAGTGACACCATCTGGTATGTGTCTTTCTCCTTATGACTTATTTCACTTAGCATAATCCCTTCTAGCTCCATCCATATTGCTGCAAAAGGCATGACTTTATCTGTTTTTATTGCTGAGTAGTTTTCCACTGTGTTTATATACACCACATCTTCCTAATCCATGTATCTGTCTTTGGGGGCATTCAGGTTGTTTCCAAATTTGGTTGTATTATCTCATTTCTGAGCCAAGAACAATCAGAGCAGCACAGATGCATTAGGATTCAACAAGTGTGGTCTAGAATCAGTTTTACTGTCATAAGAAATTATAATAGGAAATGTTAGAAAATTATTTCTCTAGCCTTTCTTTCTTCTTTGCATTGTCTTAAAGGTAATATTACCTTTTCCTCTTCTTTTAGATTTTACCACCTAAAAGGATTTGAAAAGGAAATGAGGGTTATATACTTATTAGGAGGAAACATCAGATTATAAAGTGGGAATTACATAGAGACAATCTGGATGTGAATAATTGTGATCCTGGGGGACCATGAGGCTTTGTATATATTTAAATCATTTATGCAAAATATTGTGGGGCATATAAAAAAGAAGTGTTGAATTAAAATTGCTCTCCAAAACCTTTGACTCATGCCAAGAAGACCAGAATTAGATAATATAAAAAACAGACATTTATGACTGATTTACACTGTTGTATCTACACAGAGAATATTAAGACCAGTGTGTCAGTGAGTGCTAGGATCTGCAAAAGAGGTTTAATTAGTGAGGTAGAAGTTGAGCTGGGTGTTGAAAGATGAATAGAACTTAGAGAGGCAGGGAGGAGGAGGGAGTACTTTCAGTGGGAGGAAACAACATAACTAACATTATGGAGATTCTTTTAAAAGATTTTATAGTGTACATTGGTGGCAGTGAGGAAAGGAGTGGGAGAGAAGTAGGATGAGGATAAATTATTAATGAAGCCGCAAAGATCCCAGTGCCTTCACCTGGAAAGAGGTGAACATAGTCTAATGAAGAGAGGCAAAGATAAGATGTTCTGCTTTGTAAAAAAAGATGATATAGTTGGTCAGAATTCCTTATGGATTGTGATTCCAGAGCTGTATCACAGATACAATAAGTGGCCAGGGTTACAGTGGCTTACTGTACATGGCAAGAGACTCACGTTCCAGCACTGTGGTTTCCAACATTTACAATGCGATTGATTTTTTTTTTTCTTCCTGAGTAAGGTAGAAAATATATTTTCTCAAATTCTAACTAAAAAGTAGGTCTGGTCTAACCTGATGGGAAAAGTGGTCCGTGAAATTGACAGCTTCATTGACTACTTACAATACAGCTTTCATTCTCAGCTTCATTGAAAAATAATTGATATATAACATTATATAAATTTAAGGTGTAAAATGAGATAATGTGATATATTTATAGGTGGTAAACTGATTACCACAATGAGGTTAGTTAATAGTCCGTAATGATGCCTTCAATGTACCATTGAAGATGTATTTGTAATGTACAGATCTATTTGTAATGTCTAAGGATGCCGTCAATGTGTCACTGAAGATGTATCATTGAGATGTATTTGTAATGTATGGATCCATTTGTAATGTACAAGGATATAGTCTGGAGGGTGTATGATCAACATCATCTGCTACCACCTCTACTCCTTTTAAACTGTGTAACAGAGCTGTTGCGAACAGTGCTACTGCACAGAGACCTTGACCGTGGACCCTGTGAGCCATTGATAATAGTCCCTACAACTTCACCAAGAAACTTATTTATTTCATTTAATATCACATCCACACAAGGAAAGCTAATTGTTCACTTACTATGTTTTACTTTTGAGGTCAAAAAATCAAATCAAGTGAATTATGTTATTATTGGTATCATTATTATCATCACTGATATTTAAGCACGAACAAGCCAGAGTTTCTCCATATCTTGGGAAGGAAACAGTGATGTTAGAGTAAAATCCTAACTCTTCCACCCGGGCAAAGGTCATCACTGGTACTGCTGTGCTGGAGGCGAGGGTGGTCCTTGCTGAAAGTGTGTAAGAACCTTAAGGCAAAGCCTTAAGGCATTAAGAAATTTTATCCTCACAAAAACTCTGAGGGATGGAAACCTGTGCATAGAGAAGGTGAGGACATTGTGCAAGTTCAAAAGTGTTTCAGAGCTTACATTTGTATGGTAGTCAGTCTGATTCCAGAGACTACACTCAAAATAACTTTAGTGTAAGGATTGCTGAATTAATGGCAGCCATCATTTTAGAGTTTATAGAAAAGAGTAATAAAAGAACTTCTGTGGGTGTGTTATGCAGAAGCCTACTGAGGATATATTTTTTAGAGACTTGTTTGTGACGTTCTTCGATGGCTTATATTATACTAAAGAAAATGTAAGTCAGACACTTGTGGACTAGTCCACAGCGGGAGAACACAGTCTGATAGAAAATGGTGGCTATTCTTCAGTGTGCCCAGAGAAAAGTGTTGCTCCAAGAAAAATGAGCAAATGAAGTTTGTTCAAAACAAGTGCATTCCATATTCCTTTCCTTAGGGCTAATGTATTATTGACCGGTTGCTTCAAATTCATCATTTGGTGAGTCAATAACATTGATTTATCTATGGCTGGATGTGCCACTTTATGCTCAACATGTGGGACTACATAAAGACATCAAGAATGTAAAATACTCTCTTAGGGCTGCTAATAAAGAACATGAGTTGGGAGACAACACATAAGTTGCAGACAATAGAGCACACATAAAGACATATACCAAAAATGAATTGAGTATAGGGCAAAGATTCTCACGTTTGTGTGCTTTAAGATGACTCTGAATCACCACCAACATCTACCTTTCAGTGAGTTGTTCTGAATTTTATTCAGTATTCTCAGGAGAATGTTTGGGGCATGCCCTCTGAATGTTCATTGAATGATATCTCTAAAGCAACATTTCTCAAATCTGACTGTGCATCAGATGGTGAGTTGAAATATTGGCTCATAGAACAGGTCAGTTTCCTACTAAAATAGACTGAATCAAAAATTTTTAGTTTCTCTGGGTATGGAAATCTCCATTCTTAACAAGAATCCCATAGAGAAAAAATAATGCTAATATTGTTTGTCTCAGTCCTTTTGAGACACTGCGACAAAAGCACCATAGGTCAGGTAGTTTAAAAAACACATTTATTTCTCACAGTTTTGGAGACTGGGAGATTCAAGATCAGAGCAATGGCATATCTAATATCTAGCGGGGACCCACTTCCTGGTTCATAGATGACATTTTTTCACATTGAGGAAGGGACCAGAGAGTTCTCTGGGGTCTCTTTTATAAAGAGAATCTCACTCATGAGCATTCCACGCATGACTTAGTCACTTCTCAAAGGCCCAAACACCTAGCACCATCACATTGGGCATTAAGATTTCATATGTGAATTTTGCTATGGCACAAACATTTAATCCATAGCACTGTTCGATTTTATTTATCAATCAGAGTGCTAGCAGAGGGAATCAACTAAAACAAAGTGGGAAATTGACTAAAGTTACATAATGTCCTATAAAATTATATGTCTCTACAGTTATATAATGTTTTCTGTGTGTCAGGCATCATGCTAGGTTCTTTAGTTAAATTATTCAATGACTTAATCTCTGTAGTGTTTATGAAAGTGTCATTCTCAGCTCTTCATCCAAGCTATATAGTTTTGAAGAATATCCATCAAATTACTAACTGTAGATACCTTCATGTGATAATAGATGGATTTTTTTCCTTCTTTATAGTTTCTGCATCCAACTCTTTTTATTTTGCAAAAATTGTATTATTTTTTATAATCAGAAAAATTTCTAAGGCCATAAAATTATTATGAATTCCCAATTGCATATGGGAAGTCCATATTCACAGAAGTAGTAAATCTGTATAATATTATTTGAGCAGTGTTCTGAGATTAAGAAGTGGTTGAAGATGATTGGGCTAGATATTAAACAGCCTTTCAAAATGTTGCTATAGTAACATTCCTCCATTTTTCTTAGAAGTGTTCTCCATTTTCTTGGAGAATCCCAAGAGATGAAATCCACATAGAAATTTTTGTAAGGAGAAAATATACACTGAAAATACAGGATTTTGGTAATACTTAGTTTCAACTTCATGTTACAGCAAGAAGTTCCAGTTACTGTGATAATTTTGTTAAGATCTTTAATACACTACAAGGGAAGATGGTTATATTGGTAGCAAAGATGGTAGACTCTGCAGTGATACGTTTGATTTCACAATTTTGCTCTACACTGGTTTGATTTGGTAGGAACCCTAACTCCAAATTACTGATATGAAAGGGTCACCAATAAAATGAGTACTCTAAATGTGATGATGCTTTAAATTCTGCCAGAAGTCTATAATGCACCCACAATGTATCATAACATTTGCATATTTGGCCCTTGTCCTACATGTAGCACTTTTTTTCCTTCAAAGCATGTTATTCAATAATGACAATACTAGAAGAAACAGAAGCACCACCAATAAAATGTCTTGATTACCATCAACATAATGGGTCGCCTATACTGAATGACACTTAGGCAAGTCTACAACCTGTTTTCTATCCTCACCCAACTCTTGCTTATGATAACAGATTGCATCTACTGTTTTTTGCTCCTTTTTAGCTTCTCCTCTAAATCATCATGGAAATGAGTGAATGGTCAAAAGCAAATTAAGATGACTAATGATTCACAAAAGTCATCTGAAAGGAGACTAGCTCAGACCCCAGTTTACATTTAAATTGTAGTTTAAGGAAATGGTGACTATCAGGAAGGGGAAAACAATACTTAAAGAAAAGGATCTACCCCAAAAAGGGACCAAAGGAGAGGAATAAATATGCTTAGTATTTATTTTACTTGTATTATACAGTTCAGTCATTCAGGTGAGAGCTGCAGCCACTGTGTGATACAACAAAAATACAAAGCCTGAAATCCAGAGTTCTTTTATCGTGAGAACCCATGGAAAGAGAGTGCACATTTGTTTTGACCACCCACTGGCCACTCAGTAGTCATTCACCCTTTTTAATAGTAATTTATTTTCCATTTCGAAAATTACCTGCCTTTCACTGTATGTAGTGTAGGTGAAGTTGTCAACAGGACTATTGTGCCCACCCACCATAAGCATTCTGAAGAATATTAGGGAAAGCAGTGTCTAGGAGAACAAAAGAGCTGATTTCAATTCATGAGTTGAGATCTAGATTTGTTTCACTTTGAATATCAGAAGAGATATAACCTTATTGTGTACTCCAAACTGGATGACACTGGACATATTGGTAACTAGGCATGAAAAGAATGGAAGGAAATAAATCATGACGAGCATTTATCTTTGAGTGGTAAGACTAGTGATGCTCAGTATTTTCTTCTTTATAAAAGTGACGCATGCTGCTTATATAATATTTCAAATCACACAGAACACTCCAGTATACTTGTTTAGAAACACTTCATTTCATGTGCTGTACTAGTTTAGGGATCATCACCCCAAACCGCCTGAAGCCTTCAAGAAAAGGTCCCTTTTCTTGTGTCAGGGTCACAACTGAATCGATTGTTTCTATCACCCAACATTTGAAATGCTCAGCACACATAATTCATGTGAATGTACAATCCAGCATAAATAATGAGAACGAGAAACTTTGATATGTTTTCAGTCAAATCACAAGAAAAATCCCATAATACTCTGCTTTCTTAATGTCAACATAAAGTCTTTCCTTTGTCATTGCCTTTGCCAGTTTGAGTCCAAGCCTAGAAATTTTATTTTTCCTTCTCTCATCTTTTCCACCCTTCTCTTGAGTCTTTGTTTCTGGTTGCATATATGCCAGAACAGTTTATTCTATTGCTTCTGAGTTCTGTCTTGCCTGATCATATTTCTAAAAAGTTGTCTTAGCTCTTTACAACTCTGTCTCCTGTTGTCAGCAGCCCACACAATCCAACTGAACTCATTCCTTATGCATTTGCGGCCTATGTCTTCTGCATAGACTGGTGTAAACCACAGAAGTGATTTGCACCTTAATGACAACATCATTTTTCTCTTAGAAGTTTCATGGCCTTTTCTCATGAATTTGAATATACTTAAGACTACATATTAATTGTAACATGTTGGAGACTGAGGTTACCCAGGGTAATTAGTTCACAGGCACTTCTGGAAGTACAGTGGGAAGAAGAAAATCTATTTTTCTAGTGACCCTTTTGCAAATTGATAGAGCTCAGAATGGGTTGGGAGTTTAGTTTTTCCCTTGAAAATATAGAACATCCCTGAGTAGAAATGCTATGCATTGTGAATTAGTATTTGGTAGGGTTTTTACTGGAACTGTAGTTCAGAGCAAATTTTATCCAGATACAAAATAAGTCCATTCGTGTATATTTTCACATTTAACTTTTAGTGCTCTGAGATTAAGGCACTTAATCCACCTCCTTTGTAATATTTACCCTGAAGACTCCTGTATATCATAAATCTCACTCTTTTCTAGTTTATGACACTGTATATAATTCACAGATTCACACCTTTCCAGATAGGTCAGTACACCCTCCACCATGTCTTCTTAACCCTCTACCGTATTCCAGTTGAGCCTCTTGCTTCATTTCCACCCCCACCCCATTTTCCCCTCTGGTAGCCCCAATTCTGCAGTTGGATTTCTAAGGGTATTTTTTTTGTATTGTTTTGTCTGTTCCTTTGTTTGTTTATATAGAATATAAATTCTCTATGAGTGAAATGATGTAGTATTTGTCTTACTCTTTCTGATACATTTTGCATAGCATAATCCCCTTCAGTTCCATTCAATGTTGTTTGTAATATAAGATTTCATTGTTTTATAGCTGGGTAGTCTTCCATTTTGTATATTTATTACATCTTAATCCACTCATCTGTCCTTGGGGACTTAGGTAGTTACATAACTTGGCTATCATAAATAGGACTGCCATGAATATAAGAGTGCATATATCCCTTTGAATTAATGTTTTTGTATTCTTTAGATAGATAACAAAGTGTCAAATTTCTGGATCGTATAGCAGATCTATTTTTAATGTTTTGAAAAATCCAATCGAAAAAATGGGCAAAAGAACGAAACAAAAACTTCTCTAAAGAAGACATACTGATGATCAGCAGGCACATGAAAAAAGGCTCATTATCACTTATTATCAGGGAAATGCAAATCAAAACCACAATGAGATACCAGTTCACAAAATGGCCCATATTAAAAAAACCCAGATACCACAAAGAGATACCAATTGACAAAATGGTCCATATGAAGAAAGCAAAAACAAAAACCCAGATACAACAGGTGTTGAAAAGGATGTAAAAAGCAAAATCCTCTTGCACACTGTTGGTGGAAATGTACTTTATAATTCTTAATACATTTCCTGTCTCTTTACATAGGGTTTAAACCTCTTAAAGGAAGAATTGGACTGAGTCTTTGGATCTAGGTTCTAATTCCAACTTTAGCACTACTGATAAGGGATACCACTGTGCACATGATAAGTAACATCCTGCTTTAGGAAGCTTACATCTAGTGGAAAAGAACGGGAATAAACAATGAGCAATTTAATAGTATAATGTCAGTAAATGGTGTTATGATGAAAAAAAAGGGACTATAGTAGAATTTGGTTTGTGGAGTGGGGAAGAAGAAACAGAATGCAGAAGCTCTTTGTTAGTGTAAATGTGTATGGAGCCTAGTGTGTAAGAGTGGAAGTGGGAAACAGGTAAACAAGGGGCAGATCACAAGGCTCCTTTTTCATATGTTAATAATCTGAATTTCATTCACATTGTAGTAAGAAACCATTAGGCAGTTTTAAGCAAGGGCGTGACTTGATCTGTTTCAAGAATATTACTCTGACTGCTTTGTAAGAGACAATATAAAGAAGCAGGTGTAGAATCAGGTGATCGATCCTGTTATGGGCTTTAGAGTACCAGCATCCGAAATAAGAAATGATAGTGACTTACATTAGGGTTGTAGAAGTTGAAGCAGAGAGAAATGGTCAGGTTTGGCATATATTTTGAAAGAAGAAATTTTGGAATTTTCCTGATGTGTTTCACTTTGTATTAAGGGAAAAAATAAAGCATCACATCTAGGTATTTGGCATGAAGAGCTGAGCAGATGGTGATGAAATGTATTGATATAGAGATTCTACAAAGGACTAAATTTGGGGTGGAGTCATGAGTTCTGTTTTTGACAGAATGATTAAGAAACCAATTCCTAGCTGAAGACATTGAAGTTTAGATGTTCATGTCTAGAGCTCAAGAAAGAGGACATGAATAGGATTGAAAATATGAAGTTATTTGATATTTGAAGTCATTAAAATTGGGGAAAACCCTTTTAGTAAGAAAATAGAAATTCATCTCAAACCAGCACAAATTAGTATAAAGAAACTCATTGCATCTTAGAACTGGAAAACCATGAGTAATTTTGGTTGCTACTACATGACTAGATCCAGTATTTCAAATTATGCTACAGGAAACAGTATTTCTCTCTAAACATCTGCTTAATTTAAATATATTTTTTTGTTATTTTCTTTCTCAGGCAAGATCTCTCCATCTTAGAGCACATATGGTCATAAGTAGTTCGAGGATAGCATTGTCTCTTTTTTTTTATTGAGGCAACATTGGTTGACATGATTATTTGTGTTTTAAAGGTACAGGATTTCTCCCTTCACATATTGTTACTATGCCACACCCACCAACAAAATACCTACAGTTCATCCCCCATAGTCTGTGGTATACATTATTTTTTGGTTCATCCTACCAGAGAATTAAGCCTGATACTCTCTCACCCAGCACCTACTTCAAAGGAGTCTCCTTAGTTTGAGTCACATAAATATTCTGAGCTAAACGCTGTGTCCTTGGAACTTGAGTTCTCTGATTACTCATGCTAGACCGTATATGAAATTTTGGGGTAAAATGATCTTGGTGCTAATAGAACCTTGAGAATCATATGAAGTTACAGAGGTTATCTTCCAAAAGTAAATTATGATATGCAAAAACAAAAACTAATTGAATGATACCTATCACATCCTCATGTTAATATGTATGATAAATAGAGAGCATATAGCATTATTACTTGAAAAATTAGTAAATTGAAGCCAGTGTAAATTAAGTAACTTGCGTAAGACTAATACATAGAGAAAAGAGGACTAGGATTTGGGCATCCTGATCTCTCCTTTTGGATTATTCCATTAAGTTAAAAAATTTTGTCTCTTTATAATTTATTATTAGTGGTAGTGTTGTATAGTAGGAGTTTCAAAATAGCAAGATTAATCTACCTCAGTGCTATACAATAGAAGTTTCTGAGCTTATGGAAATATTCTGTATCTACACTGACTATAAAGTAGTAGCATATAGCCACATTTTGTAGTATTTAAAATGTAGCTAATGCAACTGAGGAACTGAATGCTTACTTTTATAACATTATATTTAAGTTAAATTTAAATAAACACATGACCAGTGGCTTCCAAGAAAGTAATGAAAAATTTCTTTTGACTTTATCTGGTAGAACTATACAACATTAACACAACAATCCTCTTGCCTTCTTTAAAATAATATGGAAACTTCTCTTTTTCTTTTGAAAAATTTGAAATTAGCATGGTCTCACCCTATCCTCTGGACTGTATCACCTTTCCCATGTTCTATGAGTTATTCACAGTGACCGGTATAACTGTCTACACATCTACAAATAGCTGAAACCTTATCTTTCATTAATTCCCTTTCCATTATAAAAATGACCCTAGTTACCTTTCTAGCCTATAGGAGAGTGTTTATCAAAGAAGCCCCTAGAAGTTCTTTAAGCTTTCAAGTCAGCTCTATGCTTCAACTCTGCTAGGATTCAGGAGATCTGGATTATTCTGTGTATTCCTTTTATAATGCATTTTTTAACCTTGAATAAGTTGCTGAGGTCCTTCTCAGGCCTCAAATTCCTCACTTATTAAAATGGGCATATCTCCTGATTAATGTAGACTGTCCAATTATATCGCTTCAGGAATGTTGAAATATACTCGTGAAGAATCTCTCCTTGGGCTAATAGCCTGTTTGTTATGTGGAGTGGTGTTGGAATAATGGTAGTAACAGGGACTTCCTAGAAGTAAAGGAAAAAGGTATTAGCAGCACAACTTGAATACAACATGCTATAGACTGAATGCCTATGTATCCCAAAAAGTCGTATGTTGAAACCTAATTGCTGAGGTGAGGGAATTTGGAGATGGGATCTTTGGGAGGTAATTAAGTCACAGTGGATGGATCAGAGTCCTTTCTTATAAAAAGATAAACCAGAAAGAAGTCCCATGTGCCAGGAAAGGGCATGGGCACACCCTTGAGAAGAAGGTGGTTGTTTGCAAACCAGGAAGAGGGCTCGCGCCAGAATCAGACCATGCTAGCGCCCTGATCTCAGACGTCCAGCCTCCTGAATTGTGAGGAAATAAAATGTCATTTATGCCACTCAGCCAATGGTATTTTGTTATAGCATCCTGAACTAACACAGTTTACAACAAAAATCCATTAAGATGTGTAAAATTGTGCCTGACTTGCCTTGTTTCAATTATCACTGGAAATGCCTAAGTCTCACTATTTGATTTTTTTTTTTTTGCTGTTAAAATAATTCTCTTTAGCCAGTCAATGTGAGTGATATGAAAGTCTTGGTACTGCAGTCATGTGCTGAGGAGCATGTATGGTTTAAATCAATTCTGGTGACAGTCAGAAAGGCAAGATTGAGGGAAATGTGACCAATTTAAAGAGGAAATGAAGGCCTTCATCCTGCTGGGCGAATGTGTTGTGAGCTTATCTTTGATGTACCCCTTCCTTTTGCTTATTATTAAATCATAATAAAATAACTCTCTTCTTTCACATTTCCCCTCCCCCCACACCCCTTTACTGCCTCACTCCATAAGGTTCCCTGGAATTTATAGAGGTGGTAGCATCTGCTTTAAAACATCTGAATAACTTTCCCCGTTTCTGAATAAATTTGTTCACAATCTAGATCCCACAGCTCTCTACAACCTGAGTCATACTGCTTACTTTGTTAGCAATCTTTATTAATATTTCATCAGTCATTTTCTTTCCAAAGAGATGAGGTTTGCACTTTTCCTGCCATGCTAGGAATGAGTGATAGAGGCAGAAAGGCTTACTGATTTACATAAAGATTGCAAACTATTATTCTCCTAGTAATTTTAAAGTGCACACACTGCATACCACTTTTGATGTAATCGTAACCCTGCCTATTGAGACTGATATGCATGAAATCCATTCTCGGAGTTGGTTTTCTAAAGAGGGAGAAAGTAAGAAATGTCATCCTTGAAGACTGCATTTCAAGGAGAGACATAGGCTTCCATGGAGTCGTCCTTCCAAAAAAAAAATCTATTCACAGATCCCTTCCATTAAAATAAGGATAAACAGGTCCGGCATATTTTCTCAGGTTCCCTCTCACAGCCACTTCACATCTAACATTGCACTGTTACTTACAGACTTCTTCCAGCTTCTTCCTCTCCTTTACCTTGATGTCTATGACTAGTCAAAACTTGCCCGTTGCTTCACATTTCAAATCTTACTTCGCAAATGTTATAGTCACTTCTCAGACTTGTATTTTCTAATTCATGTTGACTTGTGTTTGGTGTATGACAATTAGTATACTGAGAGTTTTGACATGCCAACTCTGTGACGCTACAGATCACATTTTAAAAACATTATTTTTTATTGAAGTAATGTTGGCTTATGACACTGTATATGATTTAGAGGTACAGATTCATACCTCTTCAAATGTATGTGAGTCTACCACACCACCCACCAGGCACCCACACTCCTCCACCCTAGTCCATGGGGGCTCTTCCCACCTTTACTCCCCACCCCCTCTTCTATAGCCTCAATTCAACAGTCAGGTTTATATGGTTTGATTTAGTTTTGTTTTGTTCCTTTGTATTGCACATGTGAATGAAATGATCCAATATGTGTCTCTCCACTTTTGATTTATTTCACTTTGCCTGATTCCTTCCAGTTGTATCCAGTTGCAAATGGCAGGCTTTCGCTTTTTTTGAAATTCAGTAGTACGTGTTTGTGTGTGTGTGATTGTGTGTGTGTGTACCACATCTTCTTTATCCACTCCTCTTTCCCTGAGCAAAAAGATTGTTTCCTTGATTTGCCTATTTAAAATAGTGCTGCAAAGAATATAGAAGTTCATTTATTACTTCAAATTAGTGTTTTTGTATTCTATGGGTAAACATCAAGGAGTGGTATGGCTGGAATCATATGGTACATCTATTTTTAATATTTTGAGAAACTACCACACTGGTTTTCACAGGGATTGAACCACTCTACTTTCCTACCAATAGTGTATGAGAATTCCTTTTTCACCTGAACTAGCCAACACTTGTTTCTCATCTATTTCATGGCTCATTCTCACTGGAATGAGGTGCTATATCTTTGTGGTTTAGATTTGCGTTTCACTGATGATAACTTTTATTTCTTTTTAATTTTTTTTTAAAAAAAGATTTATTTATGCATACCAGAGCTGAGGTACAGGTCAGAGCCACAGGAGATGAGAGGATTCACCAGCAACAGATTAGGGAGCAGAATAGGCAGATTTCAACTGAAATACACTGCTGAGGGGAGCAGTGGGTGAGGCAGGAGAGGTCTACTGTGTCATGTGGGTCCCCTCCCTGGCCAGGGATCGAGCTCGTGCCACTGTGATGGGGATGCTTCACAGTGCAGCACTTAACCTGCTGTACCACCAGGGAGACTGTGATGATAACTTTTCACGTGCCTGTTGGCCACGTATATGTCGTCTTTGGAGAAGTGCCTGTATAGCATTTCTGCCAATTTTAGAATGGGTTGTTAGTTTTTCTATTTGTTGAGTTGTATGAGTTCTTTGTGAATCTTAGATATTAATATCTAGTTGGAAGTATAGCATGCAAATATTTTCTCCCATTTGATAGGATGTCTTTGTTTTAATGATAATTTATTTCACTGTGCAGAAGCCTTTAAGTTAGATGTCATTCCATTTATTTGTTTTGCTTTTGCTTTCCTTGCTGTTAGAGTCAGGTCCCCAAAGATATCTCTGAAGCTGGTATCTCAGAGTGTTTCCTTGTACGTAATTTATGGTTTCAGGTCTTACATCCAGATCTTTAATCCATTTTGAGTTAAATTTTGTGTAAGGTATGAAATAAGATAGATTTGTTCTGGAATGGCTGTCCAGGTTTTCCAAATCCATTTGAATAGCCATCCTTTCTCCATTGAGTACTTTTGTTACCTTTGTTGTAGACTGTCCATGTAAGTGTAATTTTATTTTTTTTCCTGTACTCTCAATTCTATTCCAAAGATCAATGTATGTATCATTTTTACTTGACTGTCATACCATTTTGATTACTATTGTTTGTAGTGTAGCTTGAAGTTTGGAAGTGTGATACCACTGTTCTTTTTTCAGTTAGGATTTTTCTGTTATTCGGGGTATTTTGTGGTTCCATATGAATTTCAGTACTTTCTCTTCTGTTTATTTAAAGAATACCGTTGAAACTGTGATAGAAATTGCATTGAACCTGTATATTGCTTTGTGGAAAATGTTCATTTTACCAGCATTCATTTTTCCAATCCATGAACAAGGAATAGCTTCTCATTTCATTGTCTCTTTGATTTCTTTTACAAATATCTTATAGTTTTTATTGTTTCTTCTACTTTGTTAAATTTATTCCTACATACTAAAGTTTTCTGATTTTTAAAATTCTCTTTGATTAGCTTTTCTGAGTTATCTTGTATCACTTTAACTTGTTTTCCTCTATTTCTTTGATTTTCTTTATTATAGTAAATTTTAACTCTGTCTTATAAGGAGCTAAAATCTTCCACCTCTTTGCAGCTGCATTCTGGAGAGTTGTTGTTTCTTTGATGTGATATTCCCTTGATGTGTCAGGTCGCCTTGTGCTCAGTTTTTGTCCTCCTATTTTGCTGCTTCAGAGTTCCTCATATTTAAAAAGTATCTGTAGCAATAACTTTATAACTTAGAGAATTTGAATTTAGTTTTCTGTCCTTTTCTGACTAATAATTATATTACTGTTTATTTATTGCTTGTTTTTCTCTGTGGTGATGTGCCATATCATATCTTATATGATATAAAATACCTTATATATCTTATGTACCTTGTAAACTCAATTCCAACATTTCTGGTGAGGAACCTTATTGATATATGTCAAGTGCAGAAAATGGTTCAAGTAGTAATTGAGCACATGTGTGTAAACTAAGGTTATATTATATCGCAATGTGTTTTCATTCCTGGTTTGAAATATAGGTGACTCTCAGCTACCTATATTCATTAAGAACAGTAAATGTGGATAATATTACAAAGCACATGATTCATAACAATGCAGTACATTATTTTGTTTGGTTGCAGATTTCCATTTCTGCCTATCACATTTAATCTGTGGTTGATAGCATTTTCTTTTCCCTGAGCTCACACATACTAGCCTGTTAAATACTCATCATGTGTGGCAATGTCAAGTAAAAATGCTAGGATATGGAGACAAAGAAGCAAATTAGATTTCTCTTCAACACAGCGTTTTAGGTACTCTCGTTAGTCCCTGAGATCCCTGAAAATCAAGTCTGTACTTCAGTAAGAACTACAGTCAATCAGTCATGCTTGGAAACCTTAACAGAAGCATATTTGCTCATCTACCTTTTCTGCCAGGCATACAGTAAAGCCATTTCTGGGAAGTGAGACATCCTATTGTCATTGATCGCCTAATCCCTAGAATCCTCGAAACTCCTTCATACCAAATGGTTTTTAATTTATTTAGCAAATGCACTTGGGGCACCCCCTACCTCAGAGTTTGCTTCCAATTTATCTTTTCAGTCTTATCTCTCGGTACACTCCTTTCTGCTATTCACTTTAGTGTGATACAGCACTACCCATAGTTACTAAATATGATTTCTACTTCTCAGCAGGTTTTTTTTTGTAACATCATCTTTCTCCTAGAATATCTTCTCTTTTTGTCCTATCTCTCCATGTCCAAATCCTAAATATCATTCTTTAAGGCTCAACTGAAATGTCATTCCCTTCATATTCCTCCTATTCAAAAACAATATTTCCCTCTCTGAACTCCTCGACATTTAATTTTTTCTCTCTTTTAGCTTGTTATCACCTTTTACCCTGCATTGCTTATTTTTGCATAATCTTATAATGCTAAATAAACTCTGAGGTACTTAGTAGCAGGGATAAAAATCTTTGAACCATATTTAAGGTCTATGTGACAAATATTAGGAACTCAGCTAATGATTAATGAACAAATGAATTTATTCAACTTAGCCTCATCAGGACATCATTAATCCTGTTTTCACAATGGTTGTTATATTCAACCATCCTGTGATTGCCCTGATATACATTGGTATTCAGTAATGCTTACAGATAGTGAAATGACAGAGAATGAACCTGTCATCCAGGCTACACATTGACAAAACAAACACAGTTCCAATCTGAGCAGAGAAGTTTTATGCCAAATTGATAAATAACACGAGTTCTCATTGGTGGAGCCCTTGTTTTGCTTTATATTCTCTAATGTCATTAGATTGAATGCCTTTCAAGAAGTATAATTACACATCCTTCATCATAATAAAAAAGGATTGAGTGACATTTAATTCTTAAGCTAGAATGATATTTTTTCTCCATGAATTATGAGAACAATGATGGCCTTTGATACCATGGTGATGCTATTGTACTACGAATTTTATCTGTAATTCATATTTTCTGTCATGTATAGTATCATGTGAACAATATCATAATAAATATCTCTCATGCTAATTGAAATACCATTATCTGAATTACTCTCCAGAGATCTTTATTATGATATTTAAAAATAGTCTCTAAATATGTCGCTTCTTTTGGTAGTATTCCTATACACAGTTTTCACTGACTGAACATTACAATTTTTATCCTAAAAGTAGACTAATGGTCTATGAATAAATGAAATTTAAGTTTACCATGTTCTGGATGATTAATTTTGAAAAGCATGTTTTCCTAAGTAAAGATAATCAGGTGATATTAGAGTCAGAGGACCTGAAGACTAAAATACACATTTTGAGTCATCCAATCTACCATGCCACTTAGGAGCAGGAATCTTTCTACAGTGATCCTGACAGGTTACCATCTGGGTTTCTGTCTGATTTACTGTAGTGAAATTTGTTTCGTTGACTTTAGCTTTAGTTCTGTCTTTTTTATTTTTGTTTTGGATGAGAGAAAACTGCCTCTTAAGACAGTTTTCAAATATCTGAGAAAGAATATTGCAGATTTTTTTTCTGAAGAAGAGAAATAATGCCTTTGGGAAAAAAATATATACATATTGAAGTGATTATACCGAGTGACATAAGTCAGAAAGTCAAAGACAGTGACCGAATGGTTTCATTCCTTTGTGGAATGTAAATAACCAATGAAAATTAATTTCCCTCTTAGTCTTGTCTTAATTAGCATCATGGGTTCTCTTAATCATTTTACACCCCCCCCAAAACTAAAAAGTTCTGACTACTCTGGTAAACTTTTTCTGCAGGCTTTCTAGTTTGTCAATTGTTTTCAAAATGCAATACACAGAATCAAATGCAATATAGTTTTTGCTGACTGACCATTTCAAAAAATGAGTCAGATTTTTACTATCCACAAATTGGACATTATACTCCTGTTTATGTGGATGTCTAGATATGTAGTTCACACTAATAATTCTTTTATATTAATCTGTGTCCAAAAAATAGTGAAAGAATGAGCACTAGAGGGTAAGATATCCCTCCACACTCCTAAACAAACAAAGACTAACATCATCAAATGTTGGCAAGAATCTGTAGCAGTTGGCATGCTCATCCATTGCTAAGAATATAAAATGGTACAACTATAAAAAATGTCAGTTTCTTAGGAAATTAAAAAAATTGACGAATTTACATTGTTAAAGGGAAATTTTTAACACAATTTTCTCAAAATCAAATGGCCAAAAATATAAGTAGGATATAAAGAATTTTAACAATTAAAATAACTATTTGGATAACTATTAATATGATTGCTAGAACTATGAACTGCATTGACTATGAACAGAATTGGTATATACTCCCATTCCTTAGCACATGACAGATATAGGATCTTTTTCTTTGTTTCTGTTTCAAAGTTCTTACATAATTGTCCTTAGAATACTGTTTCAGTTCATTTGCTTTCAATTAGAAGTAACAAGTCAGATCAGTATAATTCCTACTGATTTTAAGAAAAGACACATCATTGTCACAAATAACAAATTCTAGAGTTAGATTATGCATCAGACAAGGCTTGATATAGCAGGCAAACAACAAAGGAATATCTCATTCATTTCTGACTCTCTAATTTTCTTTCTATATCAGCTTCATTCAGCAAGTAACTCATTCTAAACCTGAAGATGACTGCTATAGCTCCTGGGATATAAGCATTTTTGTTCATATTTAGTAGATGAGAGAGAACATATTTTTATGTATGTTACATTGAAGGGCAAAGAAATTTTCTTTTTCAGAAACCCTCACAAAATATTTTTTAAAAAATATAAATAATTCAACTTTTTCATATGCTCATCTTTGGATGAAAAGTATTATTTCTGAAGGGAGAGGATATACCATTTAACTTAAGGTCATCTTATAGATGTAAGTTGAAGTGGAGTCAATCACACTCAGATCTTGTGGCTGAAAAATTCAAATCTTGTTAGTATAGGTGAAAGGAAGAAGAGAACAAAACAAGAAATGAACACTGTTAGTGTCTCAAAGAGTGGAAGAACTGAATAATATTTCTCTGTAAATGGATTTGCTGAATTATATAGAACATAATTTGGAGGTTGTTTTTGAAAAGGATTGGCATCTTTCTGTAATGCTGATTGGAAATATAGTCACTTACTTTGGAGGCCAAAGGAGCAACTGAGAGCATTAGCTTTTCATTATGACATATAAAAGCCTATATGGAAATTTACCTTTCCAGATGGAAGAGCACTAGACTTCCCTGTAGAGAAATTGCCCTCAAGAGCTACAACATATTCTATATGCTCTGCTTAGAACTCCCCACCACCAAAAAAAAAAGTCTCTAATATTTCTCAGTCATCAAAGGCTTCTTGCAAGATAAGCGTTAGAATGAAAAGCAACAGGTGTACAGGAGGAACTAGGGATGAAAGTGCAGTGGGAAAGTAAGGAAAATGGCTATTGATATATTTGAGAGGGAAATGAACACAATTGTGAACTTCCCTTTTTTATTAAATTTCATTACATCTTGTCATATTCTTTTTTTTTTGTCATATTCTTTTTGAGTGGCATAATACCCAAATAGATAAATAAAAAATATCAGCTAATCTTAACTCAAACTGTATAGACAACACATCCTTACTACTGACACTAAGATTAATGTGCTAATGTTTTAGGTCAGAAAGGAATTGACTTTTAGAGCTTATATGCATAACACATATGAATGGATTTGTTTTTAATAGAAGCTGCATTTATGCTTTTTATTTTAAAATTATGTTTCTTGCATGAATGTTGATTTATTTTTATTTTCCTCTTTCTTCCTTTGGTTTTTGAAAACTAAAGCTTCTGGGATCTATATCCCAGAATCAATTGTTGGTATCTAGCAATGAAAATGGAAATTGAATGGGGGAAGTGCCAAAGCATCTGGAATCCCTCCATTTTATAAATTCTATAGAAATGAAATCAGGGAGAAATGGTGTATGTAGTAGAAATATCAAAGGCTTAGTACCATCACATACACCAGTCCACACTCTTAATTCAGTGGTAGGAAGTCTCTACCTTTACCCTCCTATGTCCCCCAGTCCACACATCAATGTATGAAATCCCATCCTTGGAAATTTATATATTCAGTCTATATTGAAAATTCAGGAATAGTATAGTTATTTTAGATTATTAAGTGACATCAGATCCTGTTTTTGTACTTGAAATAAGAACCTAGTTAAAGAAAACTTGTATTTGGAGAGAGGAATGTATGCTATGGTTAGTATTAGTATTATGGGGGAAAAGAAAGGAAGGAAGCAAGACTGAGTGAAGCATTGTCTCATGGGCCCTACCATGTATAGTGAGAGGCATTGGAATAGATCAAGGACTGGTATGGGATGTCAGAAAGGGAAGGAGGGTGCTTTTGAGGACCTCATGTGAATTAATCATTTATTTGGACTTGCCTGTTGATACTCTTCATCTTTTGCACAACAACCATTTATCTTCTTTCCAAGATACATACTTTGTCTCTTTCCCTCTTGCTTGACATCAGAAACTATGAACAGGTACTTTCCTGTAGCCAGTATTGATGGGTGTCATTTTTAGGAAACGCCCAATGTCAACATTTAAGCAGAAGAAATAACTTGAGGATACAGACTTATTGTAATATGACTCATCATATTGAAGCATAATATTTCTTCTTGGGACTCTTTTACTGCCTTTTTCATAAACTTTAATTGCTAGAGGCTAGGGCACAGAACAGCATGGGGATTTTTCAGAAATGATGATAAGGCTATCAGAATAAACTGGAAGAAGAAGAGAATAGTGCACCCAGTTTCTCAAGGTAATTAATCTCCACTCTGAGCTCTCTTATCAATAAGAAGCACAGTGGAATCTGAACTGAAAATAAACTTGCAAGGAAAGAAAGGGAAAAAAAAACCCTCTCCATATTCTAGTCTGAGGTCTTATCCAGCCCAATTACTTTTTTGGTGGTGGTCATCAGGACCTGTGAATACTTTGACGCTGTCCTGCTATCCTAATCCCAAGACCCCCACACTAAGGTTTCTTTTGTAAATGAGGCTTGTGCCTATGGTCTTTTGAACAGCGTATGTTCTTTAACAGATGTATCTATTAAAAAGACATTAATTTGTGGTCAAGATACTAAAGTTAAGCAATTGGCTGCATCCTGTAATTATGAGCGGGGGCGAATTTGTTGTCTGTGTCAAAGTATAGTGTTTTTGGGACATGTGCAAACCCAGAAGAAAAGCTGCCCTGGGAATTCTCTCAAGGGCTCGGGCAAATAATTAGCATGTATCTGAAGTCCCTTCCCCAGTGGAGTTAAAAGTTTTCATCTGAATACACAGGTCAATTTCTTGCTAATAAATGGGTACCTACAAGCAATGTTTTTGATACTGTTCCTTCCTGATAGAATAAAAAAATGTCATCTTATGTTTTCGTCGATTTTCTGTAGAACAGAAGAAAATTGAAATGCTTTACCCCTTATTTTCGGAGCACTTCCATTTTGTATTGCAGTTTAAATCTTATGTTTTTTTCCCTTCCAACAACGTTTCTTTGTTAAGGAACTTTCTCCACTTGAGCTCTCCCTTCACTGCACTCCCCTTCTTCAATAGAAAGCTATATGAAGATATTTTAAACTGCTCAGTAAAGAGTTAGGAAATGGGTTATCACTGAACAAGACAATTAATCCAGAGTCGAGCAGTCTTGCATTCAAAAGCATGCTGAAATCCACAGTGAGCAATGTTATTTAAGTCAAATTGTTATCTAAAATAACATGAAGGAAATAGAATGCAAAAAAGGGTACCATGAAAAAAGTTAGAAATTGGCTTTCCAAAGGCTTAAGAGCACTTCATTTTCTGTAAAGTAACACGGATTGACGTCTATTGTGGCTCTGGATGTTAAGCAATTAGAACATTGTGGGTAAATGTTCTTGGGTCTGAGTAACTGAAGTAGAGGAGAAATGATGTAGGACTGTCTTTACAGCAGAGTAAATATCTGAGATTCTTGAAAGGTCAAAAGTTTGTTGATTTACTTAGTATAAACTTATCAAGACAATGGCATATTTAGGCATTCTATGACCAAATAATTGAATGCATATTATCACTTTTAGAACTGTTCCCAAAAATGTGTTTAACATTTTTGTGTGAATTTTTTATATTGATGTTTTGGGATAGCCACATGAATCTGAATGTTGTCATTTAAAATCAAGGCAAAATTGGGCCTCCCTGGTGGCGCAGTGGGTTAAGCAATGCACTATGAAGCAAACCGCAGCCACTGCAGCACGAGTTCGATCCCTGCTGCCAGTCAAGGAGGGGACCCACATGGCGTAGCAGACCTCTCCTGCTGTGCTTGCTGCTCCCCTCAGCAGTGTGCTTCAGTCAGTCTGCCTGTTCTGCTCCCCACTCTGTCTCCGGTGATCCTGTCACCACCCACACTTCTGGCCTGACTCCAGTTCTTGTGTGTATAAATAAATAAATCTTTTAAAAAATAAATAAAATCAAGGCAAAATCCTCCCAACCTCCCTATTAAGTGACTTGCTTATTTTGATAGCTGAAGGCACTGGAGAGTAAGGCATTTCAAACTAGTTGATTTTCTGTAGCGTTCTTAGGGATGTCTGGCCTCCCGGATTTGCATCTTCACCTTTGTCTCCTGTTATAGAGTATCAGAGAAAGCAGTGCTCCTGTGGCCCCACAACCCACAGTGATCAGCAGGTATACCAGGAAAACATGCTCAGGTAGACAGAAGTAATGAGTCTGGCAATCAGGCCAGATAATTGTGGAGGGGTAGAGGGAGGGTGGGGCAGGGGTGTTCGTCCACCTTTCATCTTCCTGAAAGTGAAAAAGAAATTCAACAGGCATGCACATCTGCCTAAGCTTGGGATTAGTAATAGAACCACTGTGCTTCCAGGAGGAACTCGGAGACCATCTCTATTAGTCTCATCATTTTTCAGCTGGGTCGCTGAGATCTAGCAAGGGAAGCTAACTTGTTCAAGGTAGCCCAACTAGTTAGCATCAGAGCCAGTGTTAGGAGTTTAGACTGCCATTTCCATCAAGGCGCATAGCCTGATATAGCTCATTTTTAGATTCTGTAACTGGAACACAGTCCTGTTCAGGTAAATATACGGATCCTGAGGGTAAAATATTGCCAACCATTCCCAGCTAGTCACTGCCTTTCTTCTTCTTAGACTTGCCTCATCTGCAGTTTTGTGCTAGGTCAAAAGACATCTTGGGGCTGAAAGGCTCAGCCACTAAAATATGTCTGTTTTCTGTGAGTAGGCCTCATAGACTCTGGAATGGCAGTGGGAACAAAGCTAACCTAGGCAAAATATGCTTCTGATGGGGTTCAAAGTGTGAAAAAAAATCAGGCTATGCTTTTGGGTGAATCCATTTGCCTATTTAGAAGCAAAATGAGCATTCATCTTTACGGAGGCTGTATGATAAAGTGGCAAGTGGAAAAGTTTTTCCTAAGTTGCTCTCACAGTCCCTGCACACTCAAAATGAGTACTTTAAATACAGCAACAATATGGCACTATTGTACGGTAAAAAATCATCTTAGTAGGAGATGCAAGCCCTATTTTAAAATACACCCTAAATAGTCCATTTACTCCAACAAATGGCAGCTGATTGGGCTGTGCTGTAATTGGGTACAGCATTGAAGAACTGCTTTGCCTATTATTTAAATTTCCAGTGAAGAAATAGCTAGTTCCTTCATCTCTACTTGCCTCATTTTTCTTTCAGGGCCACAGATGTGTCTTGGCCATAGCACGGTTCCAGAGAAGGAAACAAGTGAGGGAGTTTAGGAAAGGCAGCTCTGCTGCAGCACAATTCGCAACCATGACAACCAAGCCGCCTCTGCAAGTGGTGCAGGCCCACCTTCTCGCCAGGCCTCTGCTTAGCAGCTCAAGGACTTTAGCTGACAGCAGGGATAATTTGCACACTACAGCCTTGCTGTCAGGCAAGATGAACACCCCCTTCCTTCCCATTCTTTTTGCCCAGGTGGCTGTTGAGGGTGACCTGAGGTAGGGGGTATACAAATCAAGTCAACAACTATATTTAAGCACCTTCTTAAAGCCTGACTTTGTGGGGATCACAGTCCTATAAAATTCCATGGAGAAAATTAGGAGGGAAGAATTGTAATACAATTTAAATAGTATCAAGTATTTTCTCTGTTGTATTTCACAAGTGACATAGCTGCAGCATATCTAGATTCATCTTCCTACCCAAACCTGCTCTCCTACTCTGGTCTTCAAGTGTTGAGAAATGACCTGCCATCTAGTCTTCCTCAAATGAGAAACTTGGAAGAGATCTGTGCCCTTTTCTCATCTCCCATGTCCAGCTTCTTACCACATAGTGTCAGTTGATTAGTTGTCCTAAATGTCATGTAAATACATCCTCTTGCTTCCATTCCCACTAGTTTCAGGTATTCATCATTTTTGTGAAAGAATATGGGGATAGTACCAAATTTTTCTCACTGATACTTGTTCTTCTCTCTAATCCACCCTTCTCACTACTCACAAATTGAGTTTTATATAAAATATCATCTAAAATTTGATAACATCCTTTCTCCAGTTAAAATCTTTCAGTGATGCCTTATAACCTCCAGGACAGATACAAGATTTGAGCACGGCATACCAGATGTGCTGTGATCTGACTCCTGTCTACCTCACTCAAATGTCAGTAATATTTGATATGTTATTATACATCATTCTTGTCTATCAATAGCTGTATCTACTCAAGTTATTGTAGGCTCTAAACTTAACATATATATATTTCTACTGTAATAGTTTGAAATTGGATATTTTAGTGATTTAGATAGGCCTTCTATTCTGAATTACTTATTTCTGTTTATTTCCTGAATTTGGGTAAACTGTGATGGGACTTGATTCAGTAATTAAAGTTTACTGGGGGCTCCATTGCCTTGTGCTCCAGGAACTTTTAGGCTGTTGAAATCTTTTTTTTACAGAAACAAGCCTATCTCCTCAGCTGTGTCTGTGCTTTACACTTAGTGTTTCTTGAGCTTTTGTCCTTACTAAAAAGTGACTGAATGAGAAGAATAAAGCGGGATTAAAGGACACATAGATGTGCTATAAAAATATTAATCAGATAAACTTTAGTCATATCTTCTTTTAAGATTCAGGTATTCATCTTAAGCTTGGACTGACATGAAGTAATTGGGACCTGAAAGATTTCTGCTACCTGAGGAAGCTAATGAGAAGGATGTGTCTGTCCTCCTAGGAGAGTAGATTCAGAAAGTTCAACTCAGTGACTTCACAGAGGTTACCTTTCTAGACCTTCTATTTCCTGCCCCTCCCTTGCCCTTGACCTCACCATCATGATATTTAGGTGATACATTTTTTCCTTTGGTAGATTGAATATGTTGGTAACATTTTTACTTCAAAAAATATTTATTAAAGATCTACATTAATCTGGGGTCTGGGTAAAAAGCTGTGAGTATAATGGCAATCCAGAGAGTCATGGCAATTACAGTTTAGTATTTGGGGAGGAAGTAAAGGGCAGATATTAAGCCAACTATCACACAAGTAAATATGAATTTAATATTGACAAGTGTCATGTGCTTCAAAAGTAATTATCAATGTCACAGAGTGCTACTTAGAGTGGTCAGGGAAATCTCTAGAAAATGTCATGTAAACTGAGACCAGATGGCTTAAAAAAGATTAGTTATGCAAAGAACTGAGGAATGAACATTCCAGTCAGCTAGAAAAGAATGTAAAAAAGTCCCTAAAGCACACTGGATCCTTGTGGTTCTGAGAATAGAGATTTTAATGTGACTGGAGTATAAGTGGAAGGAGAACCTGAGTAAGTATAGTAAATGGGAAAGATAAGATTAAATTTCAGAGCTAAATAGAGGCCAGAACATATATGACCTTCAAGATAATGATAAGAGGTATAGGTTTCATTGTGATGATAATCACAGTTCTGCAAGTGATTTTAATCATCAGAGGACAATAAGTTAAAAAATGTCAATGTATACCAGTTTTTGTGGGGAGTATATAGTTTAAAGTATATAGTTTAATGTGGGGAGTTTAAAGTATATAGTTTAATGATTCTTAATGTCATAGGGCAGGATAGATTTTAAAACAGTTAGATAGCAATTAGAACAAGAAACACTAGATTGGATGAATGCATTTTAATGATTGAATGATGAATTCTATATTGAGCACATAGTCACTCAAATACTAGTGCATAAAATTAGTTTGATCTGAAATTTTCTGTGACTAAGGAAGCAAGTATTTATTGGATTTTTTTACACCAAAAGTGTCCTCTGCAGAAATGCAAGTCAAAACCACCATGAGCTACCACTTCACACTAGTGAGAATGGAATAGTGAGGAAAATTGGGAGGCTGTCACAGTAATCCAGATGAAAGATGATGGTGACCTAGATTAGTTTCAAAATGATAGAGGTGGAGAGAAATGGTTGAAATCTGGATGTATTTAGGAGTAAAATCTCATTGACTTCATAATGGATTAGATGTTGTGTAGTAGTCTATGACACGCAGATTTCTGGTATCAACAATTGTAAAGTAGTGGCTTCTGAGATGGGAAGGATTGGGGAAGAAATAGTTGGAGGGAGGTAGAAATCAAGAGATCTTGACCTTGATTTGACTTGAACAATATCAATGCCTTGAACTTGCTTCTGTTAGATCTCAAGGAAGATGCCCTAGCTGTAGTAAATGCAGTGAAAAGAAGGAACTGTTAAGAGATCAAAGAAATAATAGTTCAGATAGGAAATTGAAACAGTAGCTTAAGTGAGAGAATGTTTGGTTCAGGTTAGTGTCATATCAGTAGTGATGAATTTGATAACTTTAATTTAAAAATGAAATTTTAAAATTAATTCCCTGTGTCTTTGATTGCTGCTAGCATCATCTGCAGCTATCAGATGTTTGATAGCTGCCTTCCCCCCCCCCCTATGCTTTGTACATGGATGGGAAGACTTAGTAATTTGACTTGGTGACTGGATGCTATTAGAGATCATTAGTATATGTCCACAACAGTATCTAAGTGTTGAAAACTCCCTGCCCCATTATGTAGTAAAAATTCCCATTACATACCAACCACCCTATAGGAGACCCTGAATTCCTAACCAAAAACAAAATAATGCATATGTCTAGAAAAAGAATAATTTTCAAAATAAGATAAGAGAACTAGAATTTGGGGCAGTGGGGGGCATCCAACAAAACCTACATTTAAGGCGCACATTCCAAAGAAGTAGTTGAGTCAGAAATGTTTCTGCATTAACGTTTGCAAGGCTAAAATGAAAAATACTTTGAGTATTATTGGGTAAGTTGTTATCCCCTTCTTGATTAATGGATGAAAATCCATCTCCCAGGGTCAAGCAAATCTGGATTTTTCTGACACATTCCTTCTTAAGATCCCCAGCTATAAACAGAAAGCAAGACTCATCCAAGGAATTGCAAGTATGTTTAAAAAATCATAAATTTCAGCTCCAAGCAACTTTAAGAAATCATCCGATCCCCCATACTTCTATTACACAGGTAAAAAGGCACAAAAGAAACTTGATGAAATGAAAAGAACAAGAGCTTTGGAGTCAAACAGATTCATGTTGAGCCTGAATTGATCATATGTATCCTTAGGCAAGCTACTTAAAATTTCTATGCTTCAGTTTTGTTGTCTGTGAAACTGGAGTTATAAGCCCTACTCATAAATTGGTTATGAATATCACATTAAAGGTGTTAACCTATGAAAAGCACTTAGTATATTACAAATACTCAATAAATAGCTCTAAAGTATAGTTACTTAGAACCACATGGTAAAAAAAATAGCTATAATGTTCACCGAGTAGATTTTTAAATAATAGCCTTAGTGACATATAGCTCACATAGCATACAATTCACTTATTTAAAGTATATAGTTTAATGATTATTAATGTCATAGGGCAGGATAGATTTTAAAACAGTTAGATAGCAATTAGAACAAGAAACACTAGATTGGATGAATGCATTTTAATGATTGAATGATGAATTCTATATTGAGCACATAGTCACTCAAATACTAGTACATAAAATTAGTTTGATCTGAAATTTTCTGTGACTAAGGAAGCAAGTATTTATTGGATTTTTTTACACCAAAAGTGTCCTCTGCAGAAATACAAGTCAAAACCACCATGAGCTACCACTTCACACTAGTGAGAATGACCCATATTTTTAAAAAAAACGGCCCGAAAACTGGAAACAACAAATGCTGGTGAGGATGTAAAGAAAAGGGAACTTTCTTATGGTGGGAATGAAAACTGGTCTAGCCACCAAGGAAAGCTATGCAGAGGTTCCTAGAAACACTAAAAATGCATCTACCATAGGATCCAGCAATTCTACTCCTAGGAATCTAACCAAAGGACACAAAAACCTGCATTCCTATGTTTATTGCAGCACTAGTTACAGTAGCTAAGATATAGGAACAACCCAAATGCCCCAAAACAGATGATGGATCAAAACGTTGTATATACACACAATAGAAAAATACTCAGTGATCAAAAAAGGCAAATTCATGCCATTTGTAGCAACATAGATATAGCTGGAAGGGACTATGCTAAGTGAAATAAATCAGAAGGAAAAGATAAAAATTGGATGGGTTCACTTACATGTGTGATATAGGGAACTGAACAAAAGGTCAAGAAAAAGACAAAACTTGTAGGCAAACCATAGATCTGATGCACACAGAGGGGAAGTGGGAGGGGTTAAAACAGGGAAGGGAAGAGCTCAAGTGATGGTTCCTGAGTGATATGGTGGTGGGAGAACTTTGGAGACTACATTGAGGGAGAAACTAGTTACTGTACAGAAATGAACAACTATGTAAGAAAATAAATAACTTTTAGTAAGAGAAAATATAAAATGAATTGTGTGCCTACATATAAAAATATCACCATGTATCTTTTCAAAGTAAAAACAAAAATAGCCAAAAAATGTCCCTGTATCTGTCCACACTAATGCATTCAAAAGAAATATAAGGAAAAAATAACATAATAAAATTAATAAGTGGTTTATGACACTATTTCTCTGAGTCTGTACACACATATATACATGAGAAATTGTAACCTTTACACAAAAACACGTGCATACACACACACATGCACACACAGTATATACAAAAAAGGTGAAAAAAGAAAGAGGGAAATATAGTACTGATATGTAATCAGTTGATACTTGCTAAGAAATCTGTGGTCAATGATTTTCCAAGAGAAAATAGACTGTAGAGAGATGAACATATATGAGAATTTTCTAAGCTCAAGTTTAAAAAAATGATAGTTTTTAGATAATTATAAGAGATTATTGTATGAAAATATTTTGTAGGTGAACTGCATGTGTTCATGCATGTGTGTGTGTTTTATGACAAGCATCACATGATACTTTCAAGTCACTTTCCCTTATCACATATTGGCTATTTTGTTACCAGCTAACTGTGTTTTCTTTTGATAGTAAGGGTTTAGGTCTAAGAAGGGCAACTGAATGCATTTCAAGTTGATAGTGTTGCATTTCCACAATTTTCTTATTAGTTCAAATGCCAATTATGAATCATCTCCTCAAGTCTTTGGACTTTAACAGCCCAATTTTAGTGCTTGTTCACACTTCAGTATGCAAGTGTCACCACTTACATTATTACATTGAGTGTTTTTTAGACTGTCTTTTATGTCACATTGAGTAACGTTCTTATTGCAACTTCTTCTGACTATGTCTGAATTTTTTATTTGTTATACAATTTGGATTAAAAAAGAACATTAATATCGTCTGTTTATGATAAATACAAAAAATGGCAAGATGCATTACCAAGCAGTAGCCCCTGTTCAACAGTGACCATTTCATACATTATCTCTAAATGTATTTCATTTCATTATAAATATATCATGTATGTTTCAGTATATATCACATTTATACTTTATTTCTGAAGAAAGATGTAAGCTGTATTCTTCATCCAAATATTGGAAAATAGTCAATAGAGAAGCAAGATATTTGGCTACTTATATCTACCATTTAGATATATAAAAATCTCAGGGTACAGATAAACTTCAGCAATATGGACTGCATGAAAAGGTGGTGCTGGTTAATTTTATATTCTGGTGAACTGAGGCTTAGAAATAACAACATAAGTTTACTCTCTTGCTAGTGGATATTTTTCCAAACTGTCACTGTCTATTTTATCCCCTCAGTAAATAAAGTCTATTAGTTGCTAAAACTGTATTTGTTGTCTAAGGATCTTGGAGGAAGAGGCTCATTTTCTAGAAAATTTTGTTTGAGATTAAGGCTCTAGAAATTGGCTTCAATTTTGATAATGCACTTCTTTTACAAGAAGAGACACTTACCTAAAGGCCTCAGTTAGTAGAGTTCTGATTAATTGAAATTTTACTATAAGTATTTTTCTCAACTAGGGTTAAAAGTATAGATTCTTCACTGGGCTCAATTCCATGCCCTGTTTCATCTGAGTAATGTGATATTGAATAGCTATCTTTACCCTTGTAATCCTCAGTTGCTGCTTTCTTTTCTCTTAAGTGAGAAAGATAACAGTGCCAATTACAAAAAGTTGCTTTGAGGATGAAATGGATCATTAATTATTACTTAAATACTAGGCATGTGTTTATTAATCTATATATCACACTGTCTTATACATAACAGTGTCCAGAAGAGATGAAACACTAGATGGGACAATTTTTATAGGAAAACTTTCTGTATAGTGGGACTCAGAAAAATTAGCAATTTTGGCTGCTTCCTCTGACTCAAGTACTTTGTGGACCTCAATTCATGAACTCTGCATACAACCCCAGTAATAGCTATTTCACATTATAATGAAGAAACTGGGACTCATCAAAATCAAGTAAATATTTTTAAGAACAAACTGTTGTTAAGTGTTAGAGAAGAAAAGTGAACTGAAGGTAATTTGAGATTTTTCCATGTCTAAATTTGGGAGGACGTGTGTAAGAGCATTGCAGATGGGGAAATGAGGCCAAAAATGGAATGGATTTAAGTCCCAGGAGGAAAAGATGTCTTCCAGTATGTACTCATCCATACCTTTAATACACATTAGAGTAAATTTACGCATGTCACTCAACATGATGTATCTAAGACAAAGAGGTGAGAGTTAGAGATTCAATAGTCCATTCAGTTAACACTCACTGACTTTCTATTATGTTAATGTTACTCTGCTTGGAGTTAAGAACAAAGAGAAAATAACCCAGTCCCTGCCTTCAAGGAGTTCACTTTCTGATCTGACAGAATATTGCTTTGTGAGGTTGTTTCTCAAACCGTATGTATGCAGCAGCATTACAAAGAGAACATAGATCAAAGGCTAAATGTAAGAAAATATTTGAACATCAATTTCATTCAGTGGCAAATAATTTAAGATAATGTTAGTTCTTAGAATGAACTAAATGTAAATGGAAGAGTGCATCACTTACTTGTGTGAATTTCTATACCTTATTTTGTTCTATTGATGCAATAGGTCATCTCCATGCCATATATCACATATCACATAATCTTTTTTGTAATAATTTTTATTAAAGTAACATTAGTTACAAGTACACTGTGGATTTATAAAAGATCTTGAAGTCAGATATTGTACCCCCTCCAATTTCGTTCTTCTTTATCAAATTAGTTTGACTATTCTATTGCTTTTATATTTCCTATGAACTTTAAAATCAGTTTGTAAGTTTCTAAAAAAAAGTTGCTGGGATTTTGATTGGGATTGCATTGAATTTATATATTAATTTGGGGGAATTGGCATTTTAATAGTACCTAGTTTTCTGATCCATAGATATCTGTGTCACTTCTGTTCTTTATCTCAACAATGTTTTGTATATTTAAATTTATAGGAATTACATATTGTCAATTT
This sequence comes from Galemys pyrenaicus, assembly GCA_019455555.1. Taxonomy (NCBI): domain Eukaryota; kingdom Metazoa; phylum Chordata; class Mammalia; order Eulipotyphla; family Talpidae; genus Galemys; species Galemys pyrenaicus. The sequence goes on from JAGFMF010011922.1 coordinate 2,770,194, forward strand.
TGCTTGATTTTTTTCATGTTTAAATGTTGCTACAGTGTGCTTTAAATTTCAATTTCCTATTTTCATTACTAACATATAGAAATACTGTTGATTTTTTTTATGTAGATCTTATATCTTGAAAGCATACTAAACTCACTTATTTGTTCTAGAAGATATAATTACCAGCTTTAATGAGCATCTTATTTGAGAATAATTCATATCACACTCTTCTTCCTTTCCATCTGAATGTTAGGATTCCCCCCCTTATTTCACTGCACTGACTAGAACATTCAGTACATGTTGATAGAAGTATTGCAAGCAGACATATTTGTCCTATTTCTAATCTTAGATGAAAAGCATTCATTATTTCACCAGTAAGTATGATGGACATTAGCTGCAGGTTTTTAGGTCTTTAATTCCCTGGAAGAGATTTTATAGAATTGGTATCATATCTTTCTTAAATATTTGGTAGAATACATCAGTGAAGCTATATGGGGTTTTGGGACTTCTTTTTCAGAAGATACTGCACAATTACTTAAATTTCTGTATTCAATAAAAAGTTATTCAGGTTTTCTATTTTTTCATGAGTGATATTTGTTAAATTGTCTTTCAGGGGATTCACTTATCTAAATTTTAAAAATTTTCCACAAATATATTCACAATATTTTCTTGTTAATATCTCTAAGACCTGTAATAATATTAGCTTGATCATATTAATTTGTGTCCTCTAATTTCTTTTTCTGATTATTTTCACTAAATGTGTATTAACTTTATCCTCTCAAATACCCAATTTTTGTTTCATTGATTCTCTTTATTACTGTTTCTATTTCATTGATTTCTTCTCAAGTCTTTATTAATTTTCTTCTGTGCTTTGGGTTAATTTGCTTTTTTCTTTATGTTTAAGGAATAAATTGATGTCATTGATTTTAGATCTTTCTTTTTAATTTACATATTTAGTACTATAAAATTTCCTGAGTATTCTGTGTTCTAATACATGTTTATTTCCTTCCACCAAACCACCCATGCCCATACCCCATCTTCCTTTCTCCTCCATCCCTTATACCCTTCCCCCTATTCACTCTGGTATCTATTATCTTCTTTTTGTGAAGTTCAAGTTTTATTGCTTCTATTGTTTGCATATAATTGTTTTTTTGGATATTTAAAGTGCACAGATGAGTGAAACCATGCAAAATCTTTCACTTTTCGACTAATTTCCCTCAACATAATCACCTTAAGAACCATCAACTTTGTCCCAAATGCTACTGTTTCATCTTTCTTTACAGATGTGTGATATTTTTTACATAATATTTGTATATTATACAAATATTGTTTTGCCATTGATTGGGGGACTAAAAAGTTGCTTCTCAAACAGAATGTATATAGCAATTTTAAAAAGCAAGCACAAATCTACAGGCTGAATATTAGAAATATTTTTGTTTCAATTTTATTAATGATAAATTTGAAATTATACTTTAAAACTATAATAAGTTACATATAATGAAATAGCCTGATACATTTGTGTGATTTTTTTATATGGTGAAACATTCGATTCACCACATTCAAAAATTTCATACTATTGTGAAATGTCCTTACTCTAATTCATACAGACTCTGCAGGTTCAATTTAATTCTCCTTTACTGCCAGAAATACTTTTTTTTTTTTTAGAAATATGTGATAAGTACTGATGTATATACTAAAATATAGCAATAGTTTCAGCACCCAATAGAGGAAGCACCCTTGGAATAACCAGGTCTGACTTCTCATGGCAATGATATGACATGTGTATTTGAAGATTAATAGGAGTTCACTAAGGCTAATAGGAGGAGATGGTAATAATATAAAGGTGCACTTTGCTGGTGACGTCTTCAGAGCATTTTTATTACATTAGGAGATCACTGAAAACTGTGAGGGAATATGGATATATAGGGTTAATGTAGATTAAGATTAATGAAGCAAAATTAACCTTGGTCTAAGCACAAAAATATGGCCTATATAACATAACCCACAGGAGAAAATGGGTGAATTTCTGCTTAAAGTCATTGTTGAAATCCATTACTTACATCATGTGCCTAGGAGTGTATACCTGACTTCTTACTTGTGAATCACTACATCGTGTCTGACTTTTTGGATACCACTGTGCTTGCCTGTAATGGTCCTGACTTTAAAAGACCAGAAGTAGAAAAGATGATAAAAATAGTTATAAATGCTATGTCTGAATATTAACTGAAAATACTAATATCCATTAAAGTCATTGGATATGGTATACATTTTTGAACAAGTATCTGAATTCAAGCTTGGTGTATTATATATATTTTAAACAATTGTCTGTACTTTTCCCTTCTCAAAAATCCAGAAAAACATCACTTGTATGTGTAGCACATAAGTGCACTTGGAAAGGTGGTGGTTGACAAAAATTTGGGCTGGTGGTATCATTTTCTTTAACGTTGAAATAGACTGATAGTAAAAGTACACTCCATAATGTATGGAAAACATTTTAATCAGGGACATAAGTAAAGACTAACAAATATAAGAGAATAAATATCAGGAATAGTGAATGATCAACAAGATTATCTCATGGATTCTTTTTTCTTTTTTTCAGTTTAACAAATCAGCTTTATGGAAAATGGAAGAGATCCAGTCCTTTTACCCCAAGGCTTTAATGGTAAGCTTAGCAATTGGAACTTGATGTAATAGGTACTGTTTTTAATGGATTATGGTCTATGAAGTTTCTAAAGTTTGAGCAGCTATATAAAATGAAAAGGCTTAGCAAGAAAGTTTTTTTTTTTCCCTCTCAGTAGGCTGAATATTGAAAGAGCTTTATGGTTTTCTGCAGTTCCTCAGTCTCTGCACAACTACTGCTTTGTCAGAATAGCTTTGAGCTTCTTTTATAAGGTCTCCGTTGGGACCTATATTAAAATCATCTCTGTGCATTGAAAATTATTCAGCAATGTCAAGAAGTGACACTGTTGTGATTCCTATTCTAGAAGATGCACCATCTAAATATATTGTGGCAGAGGAGTCTATGTGAAAGATGTATTTTGATATGTGATAGCTGTGAAAGACTCATGCTAAACTTCCATTGTTCCCCAAATGACCTTCACTGTTCTTAGTCACAACTTCCTTCCTATGTTGTTAGACCCTTCAGGCAAATCTTTCTGTTCTTTCACTGAAGAAAATTCTAAGGACAAAAATCAGATTGAAAGAGATAATTAAACAGACAATTGTTCAAGATACACTGGAAATTCAATATAATAGCAGATATAGAAGACTTTTTTGATTCTAGATGTGATATTGTCCATCTGAGTCTGTCACTATGGGTTTTCTTTACGTTTGTGTCCAGTGGTGGAAGAGGAGAGTATGTTGATGATCCATGGTTTATCTATAGTCTTGAAGCCATAGCTGGGGAACTCTCTTTGGGTAAATCATTTCTGGAATTCAAGTTCAAAGATAATGAATCATTTTTGCTGTTAGAAGCTTTAGATTACTTTGTTGTAATGCTTTGTTATTTTGAAGGAAATATTACCTGCTAGTATGGAGTTCCTTTTACTGTCTAGTTTCTAAAGTTTGAAGAAGGGTTTATTGCTTTTTCTAGAGCACAGTAAAATTCTTCTATCCTACAAAATAGCAGGAAAAAATATCCACATACACATTTCAGCTATGAAAGTCAACCAGACCTAAATAAGAAATATATGTTCATCAGGATAATCCATTGGTTTTTCAAGACAAGGAGATTCACTCATTCATAACCCTCTTTTGAAAGAGAAAAAATAATTCACTTGGTCAGTTTTGCACACAAAGGAGAAAACTTTCTGCCAACTCAATCACTTTAGCGTGATAAATGTCTCTTGTTATCCATAAATGACAAATGTCAAATTCAGTAGAAACTGAAGAGAACACTAAAGTATCTGGGAATGGCATTTTAGGGGAATTCACAGGACTAGGTATAGAAGAAAGGAAAGAAAAAAGAATACAGAAGAAACAATTGCTGAATAGACATGAAAGGTCATGTAGAAGAGTCTACTAAAAATGCAGGGTATAAAATAGAGTAATGGTAGTTATGGGAGCAAGTTAGGGATATAGGTATTATTCATCACTATGGATCCATGGAAATTGGTTTGATGATTTATTAAAAATGAATTTATGATTTAGCGTGAAAATAGAGAAACATAAAATTCAAATAATAATTTCCACTTTGCTACTAACTAGCTAGCCCTGTCTTTGTCAATTGCCCTAGTATCATTTTTTCTGGTATAAAAGAATTTCTAAGGTGATTACTAAGTTATATTTCCATTGTAACCTTTTATTGTCTACAGTTGTATATTTGCTAATTATGGAACCAGATTGTCTGAGTTTGAATTCTACTTGCCATTCATATATACCGTCTGATCAACTCTATTTTCTGTTTTGGTTTCCTTATCTATAATAAATAGTAACTGCACAAATACTTAAGAAACACAGTTTTAATTAACATTTGGCTTAATGAGATAAGATTTTGGTACAGACATTAAATGGGTTCTTAGAGAACATCTGAGGATGTTAGACTTTTATAACTGATGTATCCAGAATTGTCTGTGACACACCCTTGGGTGTGCAATGCATAGTTACTCAATGAATGTTGATTGAACTTTATTTTCACTTCAAGAAATATGACTTTCCTCTATTTTAATATAAAAGCACAATAATTAGAGCTGTATTTTAAAAATTTCTTTATATATATATATATTTGACATCAGGTATAGTCCCCATGGAAGTTCCACCACCGATTCACCCGTGCGCCATCACTATAGTTGTTTGTGCTCTTTCCGCCCTCATTTTGATCCCTCTTCCCTCTCCTCCCCCATAAAATGTCTCTGAATTGTAGTTGTCTATTTTTGTGTTGTTGCATTGTGTTTTCCTCTTTCTTTTTTTATTGTTATTCTTTCCCTGATCCTCAAGGGGTAGTTTTAATGTTTGTCTTTGTATGATCCTTTGGTTTCTCTATATACTACAGATAAGTGATACCATTCAGCACTTATCTTTTGCTTGGGTCATTTCACTGAGCATAATCTCTTCTAGTTCAAAAAATAAAGCATGAGTTTGCTGTAGTTTTTGTTTTTTGATCACTGACTAGTATTCCATTGTGTATGTATACCACATCTTCTTGATCCACCCATCTGTTCTGGGACATTTAGGGATACCAAACCTTTATCAAGTCTGGAACAGTTGGTTCTTCCATATTAATATGCCTTATGCATACTCATATTAACAAAGTTCCTTTCTCGAGAACTTATCCTATTAAGCTACTGCTGTCCCCATCTTCTCCTTTGACAAGATGCCTGCTAAGTGACTTAGGTCATCTGAATTGTGATCACAGAAGAGGATGAGAAATTACTATTTTTTCTATGAAGCTTTAAAGAAACAGACGTATTATAAAAGGGTATGTAGACCAGACATCATGACAGAGAGGCAAATAATCCCCTCTCCTCCCACTTCCCCTTCCTGCATGCCTCAGATCTATGGTCAACTTTCATGGATTGGTTTTAAAATTTGCCTTTGTATGACCCTTCTTTGGCTTCTTGATATTCCACATATAAGTGACAGCATCCTGTATTTATATTTTTCCTCCTGGCATAATTGGATTACAGGGGTGGGGGGAGGGGAAGAGCATAATGATGCATAGTGGAGGACCATGGGAGCTTTCATAGTGGGAGAACTATGGTGACCACACCTTAGGGGAGAAATCCTGTACTATCAAAATATTAACAAGGATGTAAAACAATGGTACTTTGTTAAAAAATTAATTAATTTTAAAAAAGAGGTGAACGAAGTGATTATGATATACCTCACAATTATCAGCAGGTTTTTGATGTTTTACCCTATAGTGTCTAAATATGATATATGATGAAGACAGCATAAAATACAGCATAATTATCCAAGGGTCACATGATAAAATTATACAGTACATTCCTTCTAGTCCAATGGACTTTGGAACTTTTAGTTTCTGGTGCCTACATAGCAATTTGTAGCTTAAAAGTTAAATTATATCTCAAATTGGCTTCATTGTTGACCCAATTGCCATTTATTCTGCAGGAAACAATTCAAGCCCCAGTACTTGTGCTTACCTATCTTAGATACAAATAAATCTGTAAATCCTCTGTTAAAAAATCCTGACCCTCCCCACCACATTTTTTTTGCCACATGATGAGGTATGTAGAATTTAGCTGCATCTCCTTTAAGTCATTAAATATGTTCACAAAGTCAAATGTGCTTCTGTTGAAATACCTTTTGTCAGGCATAAGTGGTGGTTTCAGCACTCATGAGTCTTCTACAGCTTAGCTTTCATGTCTCTGCTAAATCATCTTCAAACCTGAGAGACTGAATACATTAAATCATGTCTCTTAAAATGCTGATATTTTATTCATTAAATCTTTAAATGGTTTCTTATGACTCTCTTTGTACCCTATGTTTGAAAATTTGGAACTTTTATAATTTGAAATAATAGTGATAATGTATTGACCAAACAATCTGCAGACCCTGAAATAACTTTCAGAGTAGATTGAAATGTATTCAAACAGGAGTATCTAAAAATCTAGATATTGATGTCAGCACTTCTTTCATACAGATTTCTTTGTTGCATCACTAATGGATCTCATTTCTCTTGCACAAATGACCTATTAGAATAAAACATGATAAAGGGGAAAACCTTGACATCTGCATTTATCTCTGGGTTACTGAAGAAGAGAAGTTCCACTTAATCCCATTTTGCAATTTTCACTCCAGGATGAAATGTTGAATCTCACATCTTCTTCACACTTCATTTGCTTCTTCACCCATTCTTTCCTTCCCTTCTTTCTTCTTTCCCATCTCCCTTCCTTCTCTCCTCCCTTCCTTTCTACCTTTCTCCCTCCCTCCGTTCCTCCCTCACTCCATCCCTGCATCTCTCCCTCCCCATTTCTACTTCAAATTTGTGCTCTAGTCTGACTGCTTTTCTGTCAGCTCCTTGGACACATTAACTGGTGACTCAAGGCTTTCAGTGCCCCAGGGAGGCCTTTCTTTAGCCTCAGAACTGGGTTAAAATCACCACAGCACCTATTTGTTGTTGTCTTAATTTTTAACTGATGCCCTACTGATTTACATCTGTGTTAGTATTTTGGAAGTATAGGATCACTTCCTTCAGCATAGCAGCTATAGATTTCCTATCTGTAATATTCTTCACACATATTTATTTAATGTCAGTCTTCTCTGCTAGATCAAGGTCTATGAAGACAGAACTAATATTTTATTTGTTAAGTACAGTATTCTCAGTGCTTGGCATATAGTCATTATATTTCTGGTAGGACGTTCATAAAACCCTTATAGGTTATCCTCTCTAGACAGTAACATTTGTATCAATGCTTTCTTTCTTTTTTTAAATTGTGGTACATTATTGTTGGTATTTTGGAAGTATAGGATTCCCCCATCAGGTTTCTTTAGGAGTAACACATGAATTTCCATTTGCATGTAATTGGTCCTGTAGATGTTAAATTTTTGTCATAAAAATTATTTTATCTTTTCAACTAGATGATCATTGCTAGATTAGATTAGACATTTGTTGATAAGCAGAATAATATCTGCTTCCATGACATCATCCATCTTGGCTGGCATCATGTTCTCCTTTGAAAATAAATACTATTGTATAAAAATGCTCAGTTGAAGATAATGATTTTGTGTACAGCATCATAAAGAGGTTTACTTCCAAATACAGGGTTATCTTTCTGTCCAAACTGTCTTGACTTTTCTTCTGCACTGAAATATACTTCATTATTCCATACTGCACCATGTGCATCAGTCATTCAAATTATAAGAAAATTAAATATGTTTAATTTCAAAAAACTACAGTTTCCTTCAAAAGAGATATATTTAAACACAAATCATTTCAAAATATTCCAGCTCATAAACACTAGAAATGACAAGAGGTAAATTATTTTTATATCTGCTGCTGCACAATCATATAAAATGTTGTAATCATTGGATTTGTTTCTGAAGTATCAGAAATCCCATTTATGTAAACCCCATAAGATGATGTTTTAAAATGCATTTGCTATCTTATTAGGATTCAGATGTCTGTTAACTTTACTTTGCTACACACATTTGCACATAGACACACTCTCAGATGTTCATCTTGCCAGTCCTGGCCAGGATAGTCTAACAGGTCCTAAAAAAAAAGAGTACAGAGTTAATAGACAAATATCAATGTTGATGATATTTTATTTTTTAGAGATTTATCCATTTATGCATACATATAATAACTGGGGTACAGGCCAGAGGTGCAAGGGTGAGAGGATTCACCAGAGACAGAGTGGGGAGCAGAATAGGCAGATTGACTGAAGTACTCTGCTGAGGGGAGCAGCGGGCCAGGCAGGAGAGGTCTGCTGTGCCATGTGGGTCCCCTCCTTGGCTAGGGATCAAACTTGTGTTGCTGTCGCTGCGGATAGCTTCACAGTGTGGGGCTTAACCCCTTGAGCCACCAGAGAGGCCCTGATATTCTATTTTAATAGATGATAAATGTAAATCATGAGCCCCTTTCCACCAAGGTCTCCTTAAGTCCCACTCCTAAGCCTAAAAGTAGAGTGTCAAACTTGGCGTTTTTACATGGCAGGTACCTGGTAATGTTTTATGTAATTCTTGATGTTAATCATGCTGAGTTGGCCATGAAAAATTGTCTCCTATTGCAGCATAGGGTCCTGAGCCTGAAATTTTTATGATCATTTGCATAGAAATAAATTAGATTAACTTTGTAGAGATGCTATATACTTAATTTAACTAAAAACATATACTATATACTTAATTATGCTATATACTTAATTTAACTAAAAACATATACTATATACTTAATTATGCTATATACTTAATTTAACTAAAAACATAGTTTTAACTACCACAGTTTCGCTCTCTTCTGGTTAGTTGGTTAGTGGTGTAACTTAATTTAAATTTGAAGATAGATATAGTTTTGAACCATAATCAGATGACTGTAACTTCTCAGTCATCTAAGGAATTATACTTCTCTATTGTCCTCTTCATCTCTCCTTGATTTAGACAATTTATCTGTAAAGATCATGTTTTTACTAAAGTAGTAGTTCAGCTCTCTAGCTTCACTGCACATTAGAATCACCTTGAGTTAAGCTCAAAAATCTGCATTTGTATGAATCTGCTTCCTCTCAAAAGTGATTTGATATGAGAGTCCTATGAGGCCACTTTTTAAGAAATACTACAATTCCTTGAATGGATCATCCAAGACATCTACCTTACAGCACAAGAAATGTTAGCTCTGTGTATATAAAATTTTAAGAAGAATTCAATTAAAACAGTTGCTATAAAATGTGTTGCCTCACTGATGAAAAGGAAGCCAGTTTAAAAATGGCATGGTAAATGCATGTAGGGTTTTTATAAAGAATGAATTCAGGTGTGCTAAAATGGATAAAATTTCATACTAGTGAAGATATCTGGTAGCAGATAGGATGGGAGATGTTTAAACACTTCCTCTGACTGCTAACAATTTTCCCCCAATAACAACACAGTTACCTGGTGTTCATACTTTAGCAGTGGCTATCCATAGAAATAGAGGAGAAAATCTTATATAGGATTCAGTGGTCCTTGCTTTATTTCCAGAGCAAAATAATGTGAGATAAATCAAGACCCACTAAAGTGAATTTTTCCCAGATTTTTCATACGTTCTGGATTTGTTTGTTCTGGACCACTTAATCAAGTTTATGGGTTAAAGAAGATGCCTGAAAGCTGTGTCTGGGAGTTTTGCAAAATTTTATCTTGATTTGAAAAAATAGTGGTGGTGGCAAGGAAGGAGGGGAACACTGATATGAATAATGTATTAATTCTAAGATGAACTTCTGCTTCCATTGGCCATAGAATTCTGGATTCATTCACCTTGAATTGTGTGTGGACTAGAGAGAAACAATCTTGAACAAACATCCCTTAAAGAACTTGGTCAGCCACTTTAACAATGTGATATTAATTCTGTGATATGCTAACAATATTTTTGAGCAGATTTTAAACATGGTTGCAACCACAGCATTCACATAACACAAACAGTCACATAAAATAACACTGAGAATACGCTTCTCAAACACATTTCAAGATGACATTAGAACAACTAGTGCTAGTAGGCAAGGAGACTCTGTAATTGAGCTGTGAATCTGTTGTGTCCAAACCAGCAATTGAAAATTATAACACTGATTTGACTGTGTTACTTTGATAACTTGTAAGCATCATCCTTTCCTACACCCTTTTTCAGCCCTCAGGGGAAAAAGTGCATGGCATTTTCAGGGTCACTTTTTATTGCAATATGTGAAAACATTGTCAGGAGGTCTGACTGTGTGCCTGTCACTTTGCTTTCTAGGGTTCTGTTTCCTCATCTATCAAATGGAGAGAATTCCTGCTTCACTATTTCACCACTTTTTGTTCAATTATTTCTATAGAGCAAAATAATTGTTGCTTTCCTCTGGAAGAGATGAATTCTAAAAGTTCATTCCTTGAGGCAGTCCTTTTCCTTTCCCTCATCCCATCAGCATTTGACTTCACCCTCTTTATTATCTTGTCCTAAACATTCGATAGAATTAGAAAATTTCCAGAAACAGAACCATTTTGTTCAAGTGAATAAAACCCAAACCATTTGTTATGTTCTTTTAAACACCAAAGGAAAAGAAAACAATGGAAAGAAAGTCATTGCATTGCCAATTGTTTGAAAATCTACAAGAATTAACTGGACAGCTGGAAGAGTGGATTTTCCCCCTTTTACCCTCTTTCTCTCCTCTTAAGAAATGAATGTGTTCAATTTGATATACTCTTGTTATTATTTAAATATAAAGCTCAGTAACTACTATAAGGGAAGAATGAAGAAATATTCTTTACTGAGAGATTTAATTGATGGTTTCTGAGAATTTTTCCAATGCTAAGATTCTAGGAGGGACTTCTATTTATGCCCATCATTTTAATTCTGTCTTGGGGATGAAAGCGTTCATTAAATACAGCTTTTTTTTTAATCCACAAATTAAAAACAGTTCCAACTTGCAGTTCCAGGAATTTGTTCAAACTATTTCAGACTCCTGTTATTCAAAGAATGAATGAAGATGGGTTGTATGGTTATAGATTTTAATTGGATCTAAAAAAAAGAACCCAGAAAGAGAAAGAGACCAATAGGAGTTTATATGAAACTTGATAAAGAAATTCATGTTAAATATATGGCTGTATCTCCATGAACATAGCTATTCTTGGAGATGTTAGGGAAAGGGGTAGGAAGAAAGAGGGGATAAAACCAATGATCACAGTTGTAAGGTAGAAATGACTTCTAGCCAGAGTATCTACCTGAAAATAGGAACATTTACTTACCAATCAGGACACAGAAGAACACTGAATGATTATATCTCTCATGACAGAATGGTAAAGATGTTATAACAAGTAATGGATTCCCAAGTAGTAGAATAGAGGCTAAATTCAAGAGCATCTTGGAAAATATGCCTGATGCTACTATTTCCACACACATCTCCAATGGACTGGAAAAAGTACTAACTATGGGGCAAGAAACCTACATTCTACCACACCTTTGTCACTAACTGAATGATTGACCTTGGGATGGTCACTTCCCTTCTTTAGGATTTTTTACTCCATATGTAAAAGGATGATGTTCAATTCAGATGACCTGTAGGGCTTCTTCTACCATATTGTTCTTTCCGTTGAGGAACACTATGACAATAATGATAGTTGCCATTTATTGTACTGTTCACCATGTTTTTTTATACATTTAGTGCTCATTTAGTGCTAACAATATAGTGATGTAGGAATGATTATAACAATTATTGCTTTAGGTAAAAATCTGAGAGTTCTGAAATATTGGGTAACTTGTTCAGTTTTACCAGCTGAAAGAGCCAGGATTTGAACTTCAGTCTGTTGACATAGATCATATTCTTACACACTACAACTGATTTTCCCACCTAATATGTGCTGATAATATAAATTGCAATATCGTTTGAATCCATAGGGAAAATATTTGTTTGTATTTTCTCCTCTTTATTGAGTCACTATAAAACCTTGGAAACCTTTACTTACTATTTACTGATTACTTTCTTTGTTGAAGGCACCATGCTAGGTGCTTTCCATTAATTAAATTTTCTCACATGCCTATGAAATTAGAACTGTTATCCTACTAATATAGATGAGAAAATTGAGGCATCACATTTGGTAATCTAATTGAGCTCACATAGATGAGGACTGATAGGTAAATTCCAAACCAGTTTTTCTGACTTCCTACAAAATGCCTTTCTACTGCTTTGAGATTGTACAGGGGTAGACTTGAAAAATAGGGAATGATAGCAAACTGTTCAAGATAAACAAAGACACCCCCCCAACATATGCCTCAGTTACACAACTATTTGGAAGAGGTCAAGATGTTTGAATTGTAAAACATCTGGCACTGAAGCCAACAAGAAACGAGGAGATGTAATATATATATAATATATATATTATATATATTTCGTATCACTGAATGGGTTTATGTTGCCCCCACAGTACTGTGTACTCTTTAATTTGGTCAACTGTTTTTCTATTTGCAAAGCTATAGAACATTGGTACATATTTGTCTAACTTTGGCTTCTCATGAAGAATTAATTTCTGCCAGCCTCTATCATTTGAAATTGTCTTGTTCTCACCTAACGGGGGGAACTTATCACATTAAACATTTAGGGAATATAGACCAAGGAAAGCACAAGGAAATATTAAATACCTTTTTGTTATACTGGAAAAAAAATACAATCCTGCTAGGAAATGAAGCACTTTAGTCTTAGTAATAGGACTAAGTCCTACTAAGAATAGATCTTGGTTTTGCTTTAAGGAAGTAATGGCTATTCAACAAGATTTTGGCATTCCGGTCATTTTGTATTGCATTTTATCGGTTTTGGATATTTGATCAGCTTAAGAATCCTCAACTGCTTTTCTTCAAACTGTTGGACTTCCTTCATTGTCTGACATCAGTGTAGTTTACAGAGGCTTTCCTCAACTAGAGATATACACAATGTCTCCTAAGGTCCAATGCCCACACTCATCTTCACAAGTAGAGACTTTCCAGCTTTATTATGGTTATTGTCCTATTGCAGAATCCATAATTATGTTTAATAACTAAATACTATGCTTTATCATAGCTGGAAGCCTGTTTTGAAATTATGCTTGTTGTCAGGAAAAGGTCCCATACTTTCCAGTTCTATCTTCAAGAATTAGGGTACTTTAAAGAAAATTTAGTATAAAGCAAAGAAATGCAAATGTGAGTTATTTCGAAGGTTTTGTGCGATATTTGGAGGTTCACTGTAGTCTAAGAACACATTGTCCTATGAATGCAGGTATCTAATCCTTGGGTATATAAAACTGGTCCTTCTTTGCAGATCAACAGCTAAATCCTCTCACAAAATTATTTGATCCCTAAAAGTAGAGTGGGAAAGGCATTCTAAATATGTATCTAATTCCTACCAGACAGTAGCCTTATATAAGTGAAAAGTTATAGTAGTTGTGCTTATAGACACATTTTTAGGTATCTGACCTTTTTCCTTTTATTTAATTTTTTAATAAATTTTCAGACTTTGACATATCTATATAACTTTGGGGGTACATTTTCACACCTCCATATGTGCGTGTGCTTCTTTCATCCTCCACCAAAACTCCAGTTCCAATGTACTACTTCCTTCTTAGCAATACCGCTGCCAAGTATTTACCCAAAGAATTTGAAAATTCTAATACAAAGATTTTTGCAGTCCTATGATCGTAGAAGCACTTCTCACAAGGGTTTCTAGCCCCTTAAAGCTAGAGAATCAGCTTCATATTTTTCATTTGTATGTAAAAACTGTAAGTAAAATGACTTGACTGAGTCCACATGGCTAATTCGTGGTCGAAGCAAGAGTTAAATGAGGGTGACAAGACAACTCGCTGATAGACTAAATTTCGACTACAGTTGAGATACAAGTACACTTATAGATTGAGAAGATGTTCCAACCACAAAAATTTCACATTGTTGGCTTTCTTTAAAAAAAAATTCCGTGGGCCAGAGGACTCTGAGATTTATTCTGTACTGTGTTCAGGGAGAACAAATTAGGTTGCTGTAGAAGTGACTTAAGTGGTAGGTTTTCATTTCACAGTTGATCACAGCAAAGACAGAGACCATTTGGTGCCTTTTTCAATGTCTGCCAAAAAGTTACTTCGTGTCTCAAATACCGATTCTTTCATTGATGTGTAGAAAGCCCCCAAGGAGACTCATGGAACTGGTTGCGTGCCAAAGCTGATTTCTTCCTTTGGTGGAATTGTACAGTTCCTATACTTTTAAATATCATCTGATTTAATTTTCTTCCAGCATGAGTTTCCTGATGGATGAACTGAAGAAGCTTGGGTTTTATTTTTTTTTCTTTTTTTTCTATATAGTCCTTTTTTATTCTTTATATAAGTACTTAATTCCTAAATGCCAATTTAGGAAATAGATTTAAAATTGCCTAGAATTAGTGAACTGAGACAATTCCAAAATGGGATAGAAGAAAAATAGTGTTATGAAAAGTGTTTCTCTTCGATTTCCCTTTTTTCTAATCTCAAGCATGAAAACATCAGTAAAAAGTCAACCTAGACAAAACCCCCATTAAAACCTTGGTCCACAGCTCGTTGTCCTCTGATCCTCTCCCAAACACTGCAAATAGGTTCAATTGAAAGTACGTTGGTGCAGAAAGGAGGAGCTGCAGACACAACAACTAGGGATATAAAAAGAAGCAGGTCATTCATCTTGAGAGTATGACCATCCAGGTGCATTTTAGGCACTGAATTTTTGAAAGCCTTTTTGATAAATACTTCTTGAAGTCTGAATAATTCTCCAAATTCACTTTCAAATAATTTCATAATAATTCAAAACGTGAATGAAGTGAAATGGCCACTCACTTTAGAAAATCCAAAGATAATTCAGTCTTATATTAGTTCTGGGAACATACACAGTTTATGGGTTTTTGCTCTCATTTAAATAGTTTCAGCAGGTTTAACATAAAGTAATTCACAATTTAATAACACAAACAAACAAAAACAGACACTATCAAATGTATACATTTACAAATCACAAAAGTGCTTTATTCAGAATCATAGAGGCTTACACCATATTGAAGAGGCTGTTGACTGAGTCTAAAGGAAGAAAGGCTAAACAAAACTATATGAGTGCAGTGGATTTAAAAACCTAAATAAAACAATGCCATTGTCTGCTAATATTCCTGCTGATCCTTGAATTTCCTATTGCAGCATTTAGTTAACTTTAGACAATATAGCATTTGTGAAGACAGCCTTGAGAACACTTTTTCAATTCTCAGCCTTGTAAAGAGAAGATCTTGGAAATCACTTAAATTATTTATGACATAAAACAGACCTTTTCACCTTAAATATCACAATAGTTAAGGTCAATGCAATTCATCTGATTTTTTGGAAGAAGTTGATAGTATAGAAATATAGTCTAGTAGAAGTTTATAAAACCATCAGCTTCAATCAAAAGCTTTTATGAAGTATTCAAGCCAATTTTAAAGAATATCTTCCTATAAAAACACCTACAATACACTTTGGAGATTTTTAATGTTAGAGAATAGAGATTTCAGGAAATCTCAGCTGCAGTATGAGGTGATTCAATGTGTTTCAGTGAAGCAAACTAGAAAATCTGAAAGATTTTAAAAGAGATTTTGATGACATAGATGACTACATTTAAGGTAATAATGTAATTATAGCACCCATTCATCTGAGGATAATTATAATTCAAATTCTTCCTCCCATGTTATCTGCACCACTCTCCCTCCTATTATTCCATTTATGGGTTTTGGACTTGTGGAATCTGAATCAGAGTAGTTTACTTTTTTAACATATGATAATCATTCAAGAAATGTTTGTTGACCTGGGCTGTAGTTTAAGGAAACTTTCAGTTTTGTATGTGAAACAGATGAGACTTTAGGAATTTTATAGTGTGTGTAAGTAAAGTATGTTGATGCATTTATATTCATAGCAATTGCAAATTACTACTCCAATAAATAAAGATTAAGCAGCAAGGCCTTGATAGCTCTAAAGATGAGGACATCAATAACATATATCATCATATTGGCAGCACTAACCCATTTTAAACCAATTCAACCTAAATTGGAGAAAAGATAATTCAGTGTTCATAATTACTCGAATGTTACCGTCTGACTTTAGGTGGACAGGAACGAAGACAGCATTTCTTGCAGAGTGGACAGCTATGATAGAAAGAATTCATGGAGCTATACTTGTCCCACTAACATATAAGTAATTGCTTTTACACTAAAAAGGACATACATAAAGGTACTCAATGACTGTAAATTGAAATGGTTGAGATGAAATAGCATATGAACCTAACTATTAGTATAGATTAAATCTGACTTCATATAGGAGAGGTTTTTTAAGATTTATTTTTATTTATTTATGCAAGAACTGGGATATAAATCAGAGGTGGGGAGGATAGGGTGTGAAAGGATTCACCAGAAACAGAATGGGGAGCAAAACAGGTGGATCTACTGAAATACACTGCTGAGGGGAACAGTGGTGAGACAGGAGAAGTCTGCTGTGCCACCTATAAGAGAGATCTTAATTGTAGTATTAAGAGTGGTTTAACTGCGATAGAAAATTTTTCTGTATCATGTAAAATAAGTGCTGAGGTAGGCAGTTAAGGGACGGCTTCACAACTCCATGGTTATCAGAGACCCAGATTTGTGCAGCTACTTGCTATTTGATGCCTATGATATGGCCTTCGTCCTTATGGTTCAAGTTTGACTGTTGGTGCTCTGGTCATTATCTCAGTTTTTAAACAGCAGAATGAAGGAAGAGAAAGCCATGTGTCTCATCATTTATAAAGAGAGCTCTAGAAGTCCCAGAACATTTCCACTTACTCCTCGCTGATCACAATTTAGTCATATGCCATTCTCAAGTGAGTGGAAAGTTGGAAAATATCTCAAGAGGGCATCGATATTTCCTGCAAGAACCCTAGGTCATGTTAATTTAAACAGAAAAGGTGCATACATAAATATTCAGTAGTTGTTTAGCAATTTCTAAAATGTCCACATTGGAACAAAGAAGAATGAACAAGTAAAAGTTCCTAAGTGGGAACCAGTTAGTTCTTTTATCTTTCTGTATTCCACAGGATTTTATAGTTTGGCATCTTTCGCTGATCACAAGTACCATATATAGCCTGTTGACAACACATCTATTAATGGTTTTCTTGTTTCCAAGACAATGAAACGTCATATTACTTAGGGAGAGTTGAATGTATGTCACTGTTTCTTAAGGGAGGTGGACTGGTATCTTGAATCCTGATATCATCCTAAGTGTAAAGTCTTTCTTAACAGACAGTTTCACATATCTCGCCACCCTAGTGCATGACTCCTGAGGATAATATACCTTATTTCCAGAATAGTTATTATTAGGATGTGTGTATACACATATATATGTAATATATGTATATGTAATAGAAACTGTTATATATAGATACATATGCATATCTGATTGGAAAAATAAAAATCTTCTCTAAGTAAGAGCTAAGATGTGATTATCCCAGCTGAAGGAAGGGAAAGTTGAAAAAATAGTATATAACACTGAGCTCTTTTTCAAATAGCTGCCTTCTGCTTCTCTTCACATTTTCCTCCTCTGTTTCTTGTGACTTTCTTCTGTGTCACAGCATCTTTCTCTAGGCTTCTGCAGGGCTTGGCCTTTTTATTTTAATGCTAAAAGAAACGAGTAGTGGAGTGCAATGCATGGCATATTTGGAAAGGCAGTAAATATTTAATAGATGATATGGTAAATAATGTATATAATTTAGCAAGAAACAATGTAAATATTTCATGGACTGCAGTGCAGCTGTTAGGTTGAAATTAAACCTGTGAGTCTGGAGAAAAGCTACAGTTCAAAATGTCCTTCTCTGATGAGAACACTCACTGCTTTAGTCTCTGTTCCCCAATATGACATTAAAGGTATAGCCATTCTTTTTTTACCCCTTAATAATAACAGGGAGGAGTAACATGGGTAATTCAAAATAGTGAGTGGTACAATTGCAGACCTTGGAGTGAAATTTTAGATTTTGGGGAAGTAGATTCCTTTCTTAATTATATTAATCTTAGAATGATGTTAAAAGGAATCTTTTACTCTTCTGTGAACTCTTAGACTAGAGAAAGCTGTCCCTGGATGAAAGATTTGACACAGATAATCCACTTTAGAGATTGCAAGGTGGCTGTGCAGTCCTTTCTACTCTGTCAACTCCTTTTGAAACCAACTAGTTCCTGTACGGAAATCCATGCATCTATGATATGCTGGCAAAATTGTGGAAGAACTAAGCAAAATTAAGGAATGAAGATGTCACAAGGTCCAAGTTGAAAATATACTTGCTTATCAGTTTTCAGTCTCCTGGGCCTGTGTTATGTCTCCAGCACTGTAATAGCTGTGATAGAAGATCTAAATGCTAGAAAAGAAATATTGTCTTGGCTAAGAAAGTTAAAATTAGACCCATTAAGTACTAAATAATTGAGACCCATTAAATATTAAATAGGGGTTTTTCTCAAATTTTATTATTTTGACTAATTTACATAAGTACATGATTTTGGGAGTTTAACTTCACACCTCTACATGTGTGAGCCTTTACCAAAGTTCCAGTGCCCAAGACTTATCACCTTCCCATCTCTATCAACACCTCCTTTCCCCCATCCACTCTGGTAACCAGAATATTTTTTCACAGAACCTAAAGGCTATTCTATTTTTTTTATTAACTTTTCTTTATTTATATATATATTTGACATCAATTGTAATTTCCATGAATTCCCCATCACCATATCACCAGTGCACCATCATCTCAGTCCCCCATGCTCCTGTCTGTCCTCAACCCTCCCCCTCCCCACCTGGTGTCCCCAATTTGTCCTTGTCTTTTCATTTTTGTGTTTATTATTATTATTATTGTTATTCCTTTCCTTGATCCTTATTTGGTTCCCTTCTATCACTTCTAGGGGAGGAACCATCTGGTATTTTTCTTTTGCCTTCTGACTTACTTTGCTGAGCATAATCCCTTCCAGTTCCATCCATGTTCCTATGAATGCGT
>JAGFMF010011922.1:2790710-2805475 GCA_019455555.1 Galemys pyrenaicus
AGCTTTGGCTATTCTGCTATTCTTGTTGTATGTAGCCAGTTTGTTTTCTTGTTGTATTTAGCCAGTTTGTTTTCTTTGGTTAGTTATATTGCACAAATGAGTGAAACTCTCCTGTAATGATCCTGTCTTTCAATTTCTGACTTAAGAATAGCATAATCACCTCAATAAAGAAATTGTGGAATATATATTCAATGGAATATTACTTAGCTACTTAAAAGAATAAAATAGTGTCTTTGAAACAAAATGGAGGGATCATGAGGTGAGGTGTATATTTTGATAATAGCTCTAATATTGCTGTAAAATGAATTGAATTCACTAAAATTTCAAGTCACTTAAGGTAGGGACTTTCTTCTGTTCTGCAGACCTTCATAGCCAAAACTTGTCTCTATATCAACTTTTTCCAGAAGTGGAATTCTAACATGGTCTTAAATATTCCTAACTTTAACTTGACTCTTTCTCTCTCTACATGATTTGTTCTCTTTGGGTAATTTCAATGCATGTTTTCTCAGGAGATTAAAGGTATTTTCTTTTCAATATTAAAATCTCTCTGCATGTCTTCAATGAATCCCTCCTCCTTCTTCTTGTAGAAGCAGAAATAACAATATTCCAAGGTACCGATTACTTATACAGGGAGAGCTTCCTTTCAATACTCTATTCCCAGGATTTTGTAAAATGTCTCTTAATTGCAGATTGTCTGGTATTTTTCCTTATGTTTAGATTGGGTCATAGGGATTTTGGGAGAAGACCAAAGAGGTAAAGTCACGTCCTATCTTGTTACACATCCTATCCCTGGAACATTCTATCAACATGATTTATGACCATTGACGTGACCTTGATCACCTGGATGAACCTTTGTCTGTCAAGTTTCTCAACTGTAAAATTATTCTTTTTTTCTCCTCTCTATACTGTGCTGTTTAGATGCCCATAATATGTATGGACCACACTGAGGCTATGCTTCACCTCCCTAATGGAAAAATATTTAAAGAAATTGCTTAGAATTATTTTGCACCCGAGATTTTTATATTTTTCCACTATGTATTTATATACTCTTTATTTATAGTGGTATTGACTTGTGGGTATCATTTTGTGCTTCAGATTATTATACAGTACTAAATTTGGTTGCTCAAAATGTTCTAGTTTTGGTCATGGAGAGTTCTTTTAGTTGACTCCTCTATTCCTTTGGCATAGTTCCAACATTGTAGGATTTTTTATTTTTATATTTTTTACCGTTTCCTTCCTTAATTTCTAGCACTACGAGATGGCACACATTCATCTGTTATTATGAGTGCCCTAGTCCTTTAATCAGCCATTTCTCCAAGGATCCCTGCCTCCTTTTATTGGAAAACAGTGTTAGGAACTAAGATCTTGGGTCTATGTATGCCCCTTATACTACTGTGATGTCATCGCTACTAGGCCATCTTAGTAGACAGAGGTAGAAAATATGTGTATGCATATTAGTAAATATCCATCTACCTATTTATCCATATGTATTTATAGTAAGCTAAACATGAGTTCATATAAATTTTAATTCATTATTGCATAGATCATAGTAATCTCTGCCCCTTATTTATCTGTAGATTCCCATTCTGACAGTGAGAATCTTCACTTCTTTCATTCACCATCACTTACTTAATTATTCAATTATATCACAAAAATATCAGTATCAAAGCTGTTAACATGTACTTCCATGGGAAAAAAACTTTAGCAACTATAATACAATGTTTATGTACAGCTTGGCTTTCTTTTAGTCTTATCCTCACTTATTTTCAAGGTTAAGTCAGCACCTTTGTCCCCACACCAGTAAATGAGTCTTTCGAACATTATAATACAGCTAGATTATTTTGTCATATTGTGCATCCATTCTGGAAGTCCCATACTTCCTAAATTATTTTTTTCAAATTATGCGGATAGTAAGTTTCACTCTTTGTCTTGTGAATTTCTATAGGTGTTGAAAAATGTATTAATATTATGCATCCTCTGCTACAGAGTCATACTGAATAGTTTTACCACTGTAAAACACTCTGAGTTTCATCTATTCAACCTACTCTCTACCCTCAGATCCCCTGACCAGATAAGCAATGATCCTTTTACTTTCTCTTTAATTTTGAATTTCTAGAATGTTATATAATTAGAATCACAAAATAAGATTAGGAAGATTATATAGTCATTAGGGAACTACAGTTTTGGAGTCAGATAGATCTGGTTGGAGTCCAATATTTGTATCTCATAGCTATGGGATATTGTTGAAGGTTCATTTCTCTATATTGTAAATGGTAAGAGCAATAGTTACCAAAATTTAACTATTGATTAACAAAGGATATATAATCAATGTACTTAGCACAGTGCCAAACCTATTTATTTATTTATTTATGCATACAAGAGCTAGAGTACAGGCCAGAGGCATGGGAGGTAAGAGGATTCACCAGAGATAGAGTGGTGAGCAGAAGGCAGATCAACTGAAATACACTGCTGAGGGGAGCAGCGGGCAAGGCAGGAGAGGTCTGCTGTGCCATGTGGGTTCCCTCCCTGGCCAGGAATTGAACTCTTGCTGCTGTGCCGTGGATGCTTCACAGTGTGGTGCTTAACCCGCTGCACCACCAGGGAGGCTCTAGACATTGAAATTTTACCCATTCTTCAAAATCTGGATCAAATGTCAAAAGTCCTCATTAGTGCTTCTCTGATTATACTGGAAATCATCTTTTATCTTTAAACACCTATACACACTTCTTTTTCCTCCTTTTGATTAAATATGAGAGTTTGATAGATACCAGAAGATACTAAATGCTTCATTTTTATGTGTTAGAGTGGCTTGCAAATAATAAAGCCTCAGTAAAGATCTGTCTTAAAATAGAATTAATGTCACCTGAAGAGCCAGTTGCACCCTTAAGTCTGTGGAGATCTAATCAAATTGTCGTATTGATTCATTCTTTTGGTTTAAGGAACAGAATATGTTAATGAACACACTATTTTGTTATAAAAGCACTAGGTAATAATGAATATGGCATAAAAAAGGGATACTTTTATAGAAAGCATGAAAGTTTGAAACTAAAGGAACTGTGAGAGAAGGTTTTGAAGACTGGAATATAATGTCCTTGACAGCTATAGTTACTAGGCACCTGAAGGAAAGACTTGAGTGCCCAGCAATGAGTTACACTGAAATTTAAGTATTCAAATTTCTGCTTAGGATCATTACCAGATAGAATAAAAGATTTATGAGCTCTGTTTTTCATAATAAGGGTGACAAGACCAGTGAGGTTCCAAGTGCCATTAAACCATATAAACGGCCCATATATATATATATGGCATTTGCAAAAAAAATTAAATATTCTCCTGGTTATAGATGCTTTAGAAATTTCTATTTCAGTGAGTACTAGTTTCTTTCGTTCAGTGTGTTAGGGAAACATAGGTAACATTCAGGTTTAGCCACAGATTTCATTTATAGATATTCATTATCCTAATCCTTTTCCTCTAATGCATATGGCAAATGCATGCTTTTATTCATAGGAAGGACCACTTGAGAGAGTGTATGTGATTCATTTAAGTTCATTTCTTCAGCTGGGAAACTGATCATTTTTTTAGCTACATGGAAACTTAAGTAACTTGTTTCAAGAATGAAGACGAGGGAGAAAGAATTCATAAATAACATTGCTTCCAAATCACAGGCTGTTCAAATACATCTTATTATTCATATTTTACCCTTATAGAACATACTAGTTTTAAAAGAATCCAACCTGATTTAGCCAGTTTGAATACAAAATTCAGCAGCAGTTACACATCATATATTCTCAAGAGATCTCAGTACCAAGTTGATTACAAACAGCTGCAACATTCAATTGCCATTGAAATGTTATTCAAGGGATGATTAAACACTGTCCATATGTAGATCTTTGTTCTGTATCTCTTGTGTAGCTCACAAGCTGATATTGATGCTTACCTTCAAGCCATGTGTGCTAGTTACCTTAATCATAGCAATCGAAATGTTTGGAAATCATTGGCTAGGTTAAATACCATAACATTTTTGTAAAAACATATTACAAGGGAAAATTTTGAATTGAGTTCTTAGTGATACCAATTGCGTGTGTGTGTGTGTGTGTGAAAAGAGAGACTATAGCAATTATATAAGCGTAGTCTTGAGTCCAAAGGGCATTTATTTTAAAAAATAGTTGATAATGTTGAATCTAACCATGCATACTACATTTGTTAATGTAAGCACTAATGTTCAGTGGTTTAAAAAAAGTTAATGAGAATAGTCTTCTCTGCTGAACACAGTCCTTGAAAATAGAAAACTAAAGTGGATATCCCCTTTTATCTGTGTGCAAGGAGATACTTCCACTTTCCTGAAAAGTCTTCTCAGGAAAGTGGGGTTGCTTTTCTAGACATGGCCTCGAACAGTTAAACATTGCTCACCAATTGGTATCTCTTTTTGCATCTATCTGAATGATATGTTATAGGTCACCCAATGTGATTTTGAGATAGAGATGCTAATATTTTAGTGATAGTTATCACTCTGGATCTAGTAATAACTAAAGACAACCTTGAAACATTTTCTAAATAAAAATACATGTAAACCCAATAGTAAGTGCTAAAAAAGAAACAAAGGCTTTATGGTAGAGAATAATGTAGACCATCATTTAAAGTTGTCATGAAGGTATTCTTGGTAGAGATGACATATATACTGAGACCTGAGTGACAAGAAGTAGTCCTGCAAAAATCTTGGTAAAAAGACCTTGAAAAAATATTGGAGAAGAAGCACTAAAGCCCTGAGGTTGTATTCTCTTAGGAACTAAAAGAAGACCTTTGTATTTAGGACATACTAAATGAATGGTGCTTAGTAAAACTGTAGAGTTAGGGGCAGAGTCGTTCAGGGTTTGTAGGTCATGGTAAGGGGTTTCAATTTTTTTCTTAATGAATTTGAAAACCTGAAAACCATTGAAGTAAGTAGGAAGGTAATCCAATTAGGTTTACATTGTTATATATAAAAAGGTCAATCTGGCTACTCTCTTTTGTATGGAATGGATTTTGGTGAGTTAGTAGGACTAGGGGAATAAAATTAGATCATTCTGAAGGCTATCAAGGCAAGCCAGATAAAAGATGAGACATTAAAGGGTGATAGTGGATATGGAGAAAGATGGATTCAGAGATATTTCAGTGGAAGTACTATAGGATATTCTGATGGACTAGATTGTGTGTAAGTGTATAAGTATGTGAGGATTATGAGGAAATATAGAAACAAGTTTGAAGGAAATCCAGCTTGGTGTTAACATGCCCTGTTTGAGAGGCCCTCTTATGTGAGACATATAACAGATATTTAATACTAAAATTTATTATTGTCTTAAATCCACAAGAAATGCCTAGACTGTAGATACCTATTTAGGGAGTAATCTTCCTATAACTAGTAATTGATGCAATAGAAATTGTGGACCAAGCGAGAATAGATGGGGAAGAGAAGAAAACCCCATAATTGTGCCTTAAGAAATTCTAACATGATAAAGCCTATCAGAGTAGGTGGGGTAAAAAACAAAAAGAAAAACAAACAAACAAAAAAAAACAGCTAAAAGAGTAGCTACTGAGATAGAAGATCAAGGATGTATGTGGTCAAAACTAAGAGAGGAGAGTATTGTAAGAAGGAAAGAATTGCAAAATCTGTTGAATGTTTATGAGAGATAAGGTTAGATAAAAACAGAACAATGTTTTTTTTTTGTGTGTGTGCTTGGAGCAACATAGAAACTTTCAATTAGTTTCATAAGGTCATTTCAGAGAATGATGGAGAAGGAAATCATGGAAGCAGGTTAAAGAATAAATGAACATGTAATTAAAAAGTATCCACAACTTTATTCTTTGACAACCTTTTCTTCATCAAATATCAGAAGGAAAATGCAAAAGTTGAAATTAAATATAAAATTGTTTTTGAAAGGAAAATAAATGCCTTTATATTCAGGAATTTGGAATTGAGACACAAAATAGAAAGTGAGTCTACACCCACAGACCTCTGAGATATGGGGTTTTGCAGGATAATGAAAAAAATGAAGTCTTACAAATAAGAAGTGGGCACTGTTACTAGTCAGTCATATTGTCTGTATCCAAGAGTCGATACTGGTGATAGTTACATGATATAAGCGTGATGTGCTGCCACACTTTACACTTTAAAATTATTAATTTTATGTTATGAAATATTACCTCATTGCCAAAAAAGAAGGCAAAATGTGCAGGAGAAATTGACACACCCACAATCCATGTGGAGTATTTTAATGCATTTTTGTCTTAAGACTGATTGAAACCAAAATATTAATAAGGATATAGAATATTTGAACAGAATTAGTACACTTAATGAATATTTATAGAATATTTTCACAACATAAATAGTATATGCATGGTTTTTGAATACACAGGGAACATTTATACAATTGATGACATTAGATTACAAAAGAATTCCTACTTTGCAAAATTAATGTTAACACACCCTTCAGTGAAAAAAAAAGCCCACTATCGAAAATAATTATAAAAAGATAGTTCATAATTGTACTCCTGCCTAACCTATAAGTTAAAGAGGAAAACCCTTGGGAATGACAAAGTATTGAGAAAGTAATGACGTTGAAGTTACTATCTATCAAAACTTGTGGGCTTCAGAGAAAGATGCAGTTGGGGGTATATTTACAAATTTTAATGTATTTATTAAA
This sequence comes from Galemys pyrenaicus, assembly GCA_019455555.1. Lineage (NCBI taxonomy): Eukaryota > Metazoa > Chordata > Mammalia > Eulipotyphla > Talpidae > Galemys > Galemys pyrenaicus. The sequence continues at coordinate 2,797,388 of JAGFMF010011922.1, forward strand.
AGCATAAATGAAAATTGCTGAGTTTTTAATTCAAAGATATCATTCTCATTTATTTCTTTGAACAACCTGAATATATTTAATTTGAAAGATTCTTTCAGATTGTTCTATTATTTTATAGAATGAATTAGTACTCTTTTTGTGTATGGGAGAGGCCTTAGTCATCTTTATGTATTTTGAAATTTTAAATTGCAGGCTTTTTTTTCATGATTTGTGCTTCTTCCTCCCTCCCTTCTTCCCTCTCTCCCTCTTAACCTCCCTTCTTCCCTCCCTCTTCCTTCCTTCTTCTTCCTCGCTCTCCCTCTCTCCCTATCTTTTTCTCTCCCTCTCCCCCAACACTCTTCTTTGTCTTTACTGTTCTTTATTTTTTTCCATTTCCAGATTCTAGGTTTTTTTAAAAATTAATTTTTTCTTACAATGTTTGCTTTCTTTTCTAGGTGTAGTCCCCATAGAATTTCCACCACCAGTTCACCTTGCACCATTTATCCCTCTTCAGTTAGAAATTTTCAAATTGTTTCTCTACTTTTTGGACTCTAGTCTGGAACCACCTCAAATATGTTATATCATGTTTGGATGGCTAAAGTGCTAACTTCATGTGAAGAAACAGATTTCACTTATGATTCAAGTCAAAGGCATATAGCCACGATATGAATTTATTAGGGGGAACGCACATTACAACAGCATAAGCACACAATTCAATTGACAACAAGAGGGTGAAGGTTACAGATCTTTTGGCAAATTTCCAGAGATTGATGTCTCACAGAATGCAGGGCCCAGTCTGGAGAGTTCCTGGCAGCCATCCATCTGCAGGAATGGGAAGGCCAATTCTCACTCTAGAAGTTCCATTTAGCTCTTGCCAAAATTTCAAGAAGTCTTCAGAACCATAAACATCTCTAATTGAATTAAATTGATTGCTTATATTTATACCATTTTTTCAGAGACTTATTACCAAGACTGTTTCTCAATTTTAATTTAGATGGGGCTTCTACACCTAGTCATGTAACTTTCACGTGTTTATCAGTGTCTTCATAAATAAGTGGTTGCTTTATAATTGATACTTTACTCTGTTTCAGTTGTCCCTACTCTTGGTCAGGGTCATTACAATGTCTATATAATCCATACAGATATATAACACCTTGATCTGTCAGAAAGATTGCCATATGGATATATATAACAATATATAGATTGGTGGTGCAGGGCTTCTGGCCTATAAAGATATTGGAGAACTCATGAAGAATAATCATAAAATATACTGTGTATTCCCTATACCTAAGCACTCAGCACTTAACAAACTATAGACCTAGGCATCATTTACCAGGATCATTTGTCAACTTGTAGTAACAAGTACGACAGCTCCAACATGGCCACTAGTTAAAATTGGGTAACCTATCCCATCCTAATTTATGCAAAGATAATGCATACAATTCACAGCAGCCAAGCAACTATACATTCTGCTTTTAAACCCAAGGACCAGAAATCCTGTAGCTTCAGTCGGACACCAGTTTGCTTTTCCATTCCATTTACTTTCCACAGAAATATTTATCATGTTTTTTATTTTAACTTATGTTGTTGAATTTTTCTCTTTATTTTCCAACTCTAGTTTCTCTATGTTTAAATACAGAGGGAGTTTTTAAAGTGTGGACTTTCTAGAGCTATTTCCATAGTAACTCAATTCATTTTCACACATATGAAATATACAATAAATGAGTGTTAAGAAAGGACTGAAATTTTCTCTTTGCAAGTGGGGACACAAGTAAAACTCCACTACTCCATCTCCATTAACACATGCAATATATATTTATTGAACCTTTATATGCACCAGAATGATATAGGAAACAGAAAAATGATACTTCCTTAAAAATAATTTGCAGTAGAACAAAGGCTGATACAGTAATAAATTTATCACACTTTCTAGTCTTGGTCACAAAGTTGTCCTTATTATGCCAAGGTGGTCCAGGAAATAAGGGATCAAATACTTGTGTAAAAAAAAAGAGAAAAAATTCCCCTTAATAATGGACCCTTTGAAGATTTGATCAGAAGAGAGTAATTTCAATTATTTAAATATTTCATTTTAACAAGTAACATCATCACAGCATATTTTAGTCATAGGAAGGGAGAGATGACAGTTTCCAAATTCATTAAGTGTAAACATTTAGGACACATGTTGGGCACTTGTCTAAAGCTATCAACAAATCTTTTGTTACTTGTAATCAGTAACTGAAACTTTGTAAATTACAAAGCCAAAAATAGCGTGACTGGCACACCAAACTAAGTAGTATCCAGAACAGAAACAGAAGTTGGTAACTTCTTTGTTTTTAAAAACATTTTTGAGTTTAAAATGAATTTTTCTCCTCATATTTGAAAAACACAAATACCAATGACTGTACAACATTTCAGGGCAAAATCTAAGTTTGCCATTTTCTTGCTTCCAGTAGTTAATTGGGCAATAATTTATTACCACTATTTTTTTCTTCAAGGTTTCTCTGATTCCCAAAACACTCACTTTGACAGTCTCGTTCTATCACTTACTATCTGTCTAGCCTTGTGAAAGTTACTAAATCTATTTAGGTTTATTTTTCCTCATCTATGAAATATGAATAATAAGATAACCTTTTTCATATGTTACTATGAAGATGAAATGTAAAGTACTTAGCACAGTGTCTAGACATGCTAAACTCAGTAAAGATTATTAGTATCTATTATTAATGTTAATTTATGCAGGCAAATTTATCATTTTCCAAAAGATTAAACCCTTTCAGGAAAAGAATACTGTCTTTTATTTTGTTTCTATTTCAATACTAAATAGTTACATCTGTCTGTCTGTCTATCTCTCTCTCTCTATCTATATCTACTCTTGTGTACATATATGTATACATACATAACAACATTATAACAACTTTCAACAAGATTAAATGCTGTAAAATACATTATTTCTTTTTGAAAATTACAGCAATTCTGTGAAGGCAGACTTTATTTTTTTTCATTATTAGATTTATTTAATTGTATTTGACATCATTTGTAGTTCCCAGGGAGTTACCACCACTATTTCAACCGTGCACCTTCACCTCAGAACCTTGTGCTCTTTATGCCCTTCTCCCCGTCTTTTCCCTCCCCTCCTTCACCCCCTCCATGATCCCTTTGGTTTATCTTCCCTTTGGTCCTGTTGAGTTTGGTTTGTTTTTGGTTGTAATTGCCATTTCCTTGTGCCTTCTCTTGTTTTTGTTTGTTTGTTTTCTTTATATTTTTTGTTGTAGTTGTTGTTCTTTCATATTCCTCCTAAAAGTGAAGCCATATGATATTTTTCTCTTGCCTTCTGACTTGTTTCACTGAGTATAATTCCTTCTAGCTCCATCCATGTTTCTATAAATGGCCCTAGTTTATCATTTTTGATTGCCGAATAATATTTCATTGTGCATATGTACCCCATCTTCTTGATCCAGTCATCTACTTTGGGCATTTGGGTTGTTTCCAGGTCTTACCAATTATAAATAGTGCTGCAATAAACATGGGGGTACAGGTACTCTTTTGGATTAGTGTTTTTGTGTCCTGTGGGTAGATTCCTAGGAGTGGGATTGCTGGATCATATGGTAGATCTATTTTTAGTAGACTGAGGAACCTCCATACCGGAAGGCAGACTTTAAATCCTTGTACCTTTAAGAATTTGGAAATTCAGGGTGCTCTTTAATAAATATTTGTGTTTTTCAAATATGAGGAGAAAAATTCATTTTAAACTCAAGAAAACAATATGGACCTACAAGTGAAAATGAAAAGTCACTTACAGAAACATTGGCTTCTAAAACAGAGCAAGTATATCATTTTTAAAAATTTTTGAAAGATCTATTTACTTATGCATACAAGAACTGGGATACAGGCCAGAGGTGTGGCAGGTGAGAGGATTCACCAGATACAGAGCCAGGACCAGAACAGGCAGATTAACTGAAACACACTGCTGAGGGGAGCAGCGGGCATGGCAGGAGAGGTCTGCTGTGCCATGTGGGTCACCCCCCCTTGCTGGGGGCAGGGATTGAACTCGTGCTGTAGTGGCTGTGGTTTGCTTCATAATAGTGTGTTGCTTAACCCACTGCGCCAGCAGGGAGGCCCCAAGTATATCATTTTTGATTGCTTAATTTAAAGTACTAGCACTAAACATTTGTCTTTTTTGGACAGAGCACATCAGAACACCTTAGTTCAATGCCACCAAAGATTCAAATCATCCAACTATCTACATATTTTGAAGCAAGCTTCCAACTATATTTTCACTCTTTTTGTGCTAGTCTCTGGAAATACAATTTACTAAATGTGCTCAGGCTCATGTAAACATCTTATTCCATTAACAATTGCACATATAAAATAATGATACCAATTTCATAAGTTACCACGAGTCTCTTGAAATTATCATAATGTCAGTATGTTAAAACCTTGGGCCATGAGCAAATGGAATTTATTCCTTCTCTGAGACTTCCTCCTGGTACTTCTTCTAACTTCTCATGTGTTTTCCTTCCAATTCCTGTGATATTCATGTGATAAAATTGTGACCCAAAAAGATTTTGATTTTTCAAGAGCACACAGATAATTAAATGTTGTGCTCAAATTAGAACCCAGATGACTTTCAATTCTGGGCTATTCAGAGGATGAATTCAAAAGGAATAATGAAATATATTTTATCCAGTTTTTCAAGTCTAGATTATATATAAGTATAGAATTTTGATGTCCAGTTGTAGATAATATTCTGACAAATCTTAAATTCCTCAAATCTCAAATACATTTTGCCCTTGATAAAGTTGATTAAATTAAAATGAACTAAATGGCCCAAGTACACACAGAATAATAGATTAGGAACTAGAGCACAGGTCACCTGACCCTCACATTATAAACTCGTTTCTTTGTACAGTGATGCATCATTTCTGAGTTTTAGGATAATACTAATTGTAATAACTACATTTTGAAATCATTTGGCTTATTTTTTAATGTCATTTCACTGAATATTAATCTGGTACAGGAAATAGGGTGCATAAATAAAGCACTGCTTGTAGAGGGCTACTGTAAGGCTTACAGAAAAGGAATTAAAGGACTAAAAGCAGAACAAGAAGAGAAAGGAGAACAGGGAAAAAAGACAAACAGTATGAAGCACCCAAAGGTATGTAATAAAAATTGTAATTTGAAATGGCCTACATGTATTAGTAGTAAGTATTAAGTTCTGCCCACGCATTATCTCACATGTGCATGAATAAGCAAGGGGTGTTTATACATTTTAGTAATTGCAATGTTCCTAGTATTATATCAACTATTCATAAAAACGATTGCAGGGATTGTATACATCAGAGATAAATGATGAAGCTTCCTCAGTCTAGAATTATAGAGTAAGATCAGATATCTGATTAAAATCTGTAGAATTAAGGTAAAGACTGCTATATGTGTATTTTTAATGCAGGTTTATACAAAATACAAAGTGAAAACTCCCCTCTTCATCCCTCCATCTCTATTCACACATTCTCATGCTTATCTGTTTGATATATATCTTCCCAGTTATAAATAAGGATGATTAAAAATATTTAGAGTAGAATGGTGGCAGGGACACAAGCACTCACCAGAACTGTGTTGGGTGCACAAAAAGATCTTACCTTGGATTTTTCTGAGATACTAGAAAACAGAAGGAATTTAAGAGTTGTAAATAATGTCTTAAAATTAAAATTGTGTGAGGTAGTAAGATAACACATTGCCTTCATTTTGTTGACCTTACTTTGTACTCTTGAGCTGATGAACTATTAGCTTTTTAAGGTTACAAATATTATTTTACTTTTATAAACAGTAAATTTTTTCTTTTAAAGCATCTTTTTTTTCCCCTACAGTATAGTTTCTTCCTTCAGGTGCAGTTGCCACAGTTATCCCACCTCCAAAGTACCCACAGTCCTCTACCACACCCCACCATACTTTCTACCCTCCTGTTTTCAACTCTCCCTCTGCCATCTTCTTTCCTGAGTGTTGTAAATCTATGGTCCAGTATTTATCTTTCTCTGTCTGGCTCATTTTGCTTAGAATAATCCCTTCCAGTCCATCCATGTTGCCACAAATGGCATCAGTTTATCTCTTTTGATCGCTGAGTAGTATTCCATAGTGTATATATACCATGTCTTCTTGAACCATTCTTCTATTCTGGAATATTTAGTTTGTTTCTCTGTTTTGGCTATCGGAAATAGTGCTGCAGTAAACATAGGAGTGCAGGTTTCTTTTTGAATTAATGTTTTTATGCTCTTTGGATTGATACCTTGGAGTGGAATTCCTGGAGTATATGAGAGATTCATTTTTAATCTTTTGAGAAACCTCCACACTTTTCCCCATAAGTGATGTACTGGCTTACATCCCCACCAACAGTGTATGAGGGTTCCTTTTCCTCCATATGCTGGCCAGTTCTTGTGGTTTATTAGATGTGGGCCATTGTCACAGGTGTGAAGTAGTATCTCATTGTGGCTTTGAAATAGTCATATTCTTCAGAGTATAAACCATGTCTTATTCAGCTTTGCACTATCCATGTCTAATATGGTTCCTGATAGCTATAAGGTACTGACATGATTAAAGTAAAATTGAATGAATGAATATGGGAATTTTGAATGATCCCAGGATGGATAAAACACAGGGCTGATACAGTAGGCATATTCACTACATGCAGGAATATCAACTATTCCCACATCATAAGCTTACTCAAAGACACCACAGAAAAACAAAATGCCTGAAACTATTTCAGAGTGAAGAATAGAATTTACAGTGGAAACCACCTAAGACATGCCTTCTTACACCCTTCTGTATGCCAGAGGAGAAGAAAAAATGACACATGGATTGACTATATGCTCAGGCACTGGCAACTGTCAAAGAGACAATTTGAGCTATTTGCAAATATAATCCTATAGTTACTGATGACAGTTGTTTGTCTTAGTTAGTTAAAAATACTATTTCTAAACCTAAAATGTCTTCATTGTGCCTGGGGTGCCACATATTTGATGACTGTGACTTTCTCTTCACTCTCCCACAAATCATATCCCATCTAATAATTTTTTAAAAACTAAACAAAAACATTTCAATCAAGCACGTCAACTTTCATGAAGCTACTTCAAAGACTTAATAGTGATATTTAATAACATAACTTCATTCTGTTAGAGGAGCTTTATTTCAACCAGAAAGCATACTGCATGCCCCAAAGGAGGGTCAGGATATAATAAACCAGGCTTATATTTCTGCTTGCTGTTCCCAGAAAGGGTTAATATCTTGTCCTTTAATACCAGAATACTAGCATTTCAGTACACACTTAGGGTTACTTACTTTAGTGCAGGTCACTCTCAGCATGTCCCTCCACCTCTACTTCCTAACCTCCAAAACATACATATTAAGATTTAATTAAAGCTGCTGTCTTTCCATCTTTTTGTGTCTGTTTAATTCCTTACTAGACTGTGAACAAAGCGAAGGCAAGGATTGTTAATGGATTGTCACTATGATGTGGTGCATAGTGACTGCTGCACTGTCAACGTTCAAAAGATTTTTTTAAGTGTTATGAATTGAGAAGAAGTTGAATTAACTTGGATTTTCAAGCAACATTGTCCCAGATTCTGTTCCTAAATTTGCCTTTCTACCTATTTCATTTTTAGGTATGTCATTAAAAATTGTGGGTCCCAGCTTCTTCTCATTGAAATAGGGAAACACCTCACATTTTTCCAACTCAATTGTAAAATACATATCATGTATTCAACATGACTAGAGTGCACCTTGGAAAATATGTTTCAATTGTTGATCACCTACTATTCTAATTATGAACTAGGGAGTAAGAAAGATCATTGCGAACTTGAGTGGTCTAGATATACTTCATGGAGAAGGGACAGGGTTTTGGTATTGAATAACAGAGGAACAAAAACATGACACTGAAATACCAGACAAATATTTAGTCACATAAGCATAATTTCTACTTTTGAAATCCAATATATTTATTAACTTTTTTCCTAAAAATGTTTTTTTTATTATTATTATTAGTTATATTTGACATCATTTGTAGTCCCCAGGGAGTACCCACCACCATTTCACCCGTGCACCATCACCTCAGTCCCT
>JAGFMF010011922.1:2819130-2881921 GCA_019455555.1 Galemys pyrenaicus
TGCTATGAACTTCCCTCTTAGGACTGCTTTTGCTGCATCCCATACATTTTGGAATGGGGTGTCCTCATTGTCATTCAGTTCAAAGTATTTTTTAATTTCTTCTGTTATCTCCTCTATAATCCATTTTTTCTCCAGTAGTGCAGGTTTCAATGTCCATGATGTGGGTGGGTTTCTTGTTTTCTTTTCATGGTTCATTTCTAATTTGATACCTTTGTGATCAGTGAATACATTTGGGATGATTTTGATCTTGCTGTATCTATTTATGTTGTTCTTGTGGCCCAGTATGTGATCAATTCTGGAGTATGATTCATGTGGGTTTGAGAAAAATGTGTACTCTGACTTTTTTGGGTGGAGAGTTCTATAGATGTCCACTAGATTCAAGGTTTCTAAGTCTTTGTTGAGGGCTCTGGTCTCTTTATTTTTTGTCTTGTTGATCTGTGCATTGTTGAGAGTGGAGTGTTGAAGTCTCTTACTATGTAAGTGTTTTCTATAATATTTTCTTTCAGGGCTGATAGTAATTTTCTGATATATTTTGGTGCTCCTTCATTTGGAGCATATATGTTGATGATTGTTGTGTCTTCCTGGTGTATTGTGCACTTGACCATTATATAGTGCCAATCTTTGTCCTTTTTAACCTTTTTTGTTTTGAAGTCTATCTTGTCTGATATAAGTATTGCTGTTCCTGCTTTTTTTTTTTGGACCGTTGGCTTGTAGGACTGTTTTCCAACCTTCTACTTTCAGTCTATGCCTGTCTTTTGTGTTTAAATGTGTTTCCTGAAGACAGCAGAAGGTTGGATTGTGTTTTTTAATCCAGCCTGCTACTCTGTGTCTTTTTATTGCTGAGTTTAGTCCATTTACATTAAGAGTTAAAATTGTTATGCTGGCATCTGTGTTTGCCATTTTATCTCCTTTTGTTTTGTTTTTTCCTGGCTTATACTGTTTCTCTTTTTCATTTTTCTGGTGGTATTGGTTTTAGTACTTGTTGCAGAATTTTTTAGAAAAAAGTTATTAATCATCAAAGAACATTGGTAATAGAAGAATTGAAATAAATGTGCCCAATATATAGAAAGAGAGAGGAAAGTGATGGAAATCCTTCCTTATCAATAACTACTTTAAATGTAAAAGGATAAGTGTTCAATTAAAGGCAGACTGTCAGAATGCATGAAAAACTTGAGATCCAACTGTATGATGTCTACAAGACACTTACTTTGAGATCAAAGATACAAACAGATGGTAATGAGGGGTAGACTTTGACAGGGGACCTGGGAGACATAACAGGAGGCATAAGAACTGGGACCCTGGAATAAATGGAATCTCGGGAGACATAACAGGAGAGAAAAGTTAGTAACAAGAAAACAGTCCATGACACTGTCACTGCTTAATCTACAGTAGGACATTGGTGAAGGCTGACCAGTCAAGAATCTGCATGATCATCAGAGCTCATCCCTTTGACTCAAAATACGAGCATAAATGTAAAACCCCCGAAGTTGTTTTCACCAGCAGCAACCTACCAGGCTGCTATGCCAGCTTCATCCCCTCATGATAGTTTGTCATAGCATGTCAGGTCACGTGTTTGGGGGCTTATTCACAGCAGCCTCTGGCCAATGCAATGGTAAATAAAAGATGGCCGAAATAAAATGCCATGTACATATTAACCAAAATTGAGCTTGAATGATTATACTAATATCAGAAAACATGAATATAAGCTTTAACTCAAAAAAGAGTACCAGAAACAAAGGAATGTAATACAGCCTTTCAAGTTTCAACCTTTCAAGAAATTGATATATACAAATACACATCTACCAAGGAATAAACATACCCAAAAGTTGAAAGCAAATAACTCACAGCATTGAAAGAACATTTGTAATCTACAGTGACACTTGGAAATGTTAATACCCATTTTTAATAATGGATAGGATAACTGAACAGAAGATTAATTAGTAATTAGTATATTTAAACAATATAATAAGATTAGATTTTAAAAAAGAGCTCCACCAAACAGCAGAATAGACATTGTCTCAACTGTACATGGAATGTTCTACAGCTAACATCATCTGTAGGGTAAAAATTAAAAGACAAAAAAAGCAAGTAATAGATACAAGAATTCATTAAAGGATATACATTACTAAAGGTGTGAATTGTGACATTGATAAGATAGATTATAGTGGGGGGAGTAAATAATGTAGAGTTTTGTGGGGGACTGAAGTGGTTATCACTTCAGTTATCACGTTAATGCAAACCATTTTAACAATAAGCTGTTTTATGTAAGTCTCATAGTAATCACAAAGACACATAATGGTTGTTGATCTATAGAAGATATAGAGAAAAGTATCAAAGCGTAACATTACAAATTGTTATCAAACCACAAAGGAAAACAGCAAGAGAAGATAAGGAACAGATTACAAGAGTCAGAACAATTCTTTAAATGGCAAATATTTTTAAAACTGTGCTCATAGCAGTATCATTCACAATAGCAAACTGTGGAAGCAGCTCAGTGTCTAATGGCAGATAAATGGATAAACTCATATTTGGAATATAAAGAATCAAAGAAAATGAACAAACAAAACATAGACAACCTTTTAGGTACAGAAAAGGGATTGGTAGTTACCAGATAGAAAGGTATTTGTGGGTGGGTAAAATGGGTAAAGGGTGTCAAGTATATAATAATGGATGGAAATTAGACTTTTAGTGGTGGTGACAGAGTGGGTACAGATAATAATGCAGCCTACTGAAAACTTGTATGATATTACAAACCAATGTTACCTCAATACAATTTTATTTTCAAAGTATAAAAATAAATAAGTGTAATATATCAATGTAATAGAATATCATGCAGCTTTACCCAGGAAGGAAATTCTGACACATGTTATAACAATGTTTATATAGAAAATTTTCCACTGAAAATTCCATTTCAGTAGGTAAAGGTATATAACCAGTAATTATTTTTAGACAATAATGTGTTATTCAAAGCTACTCAATTTTTAGCTAACAGGTACATTTCTGTATTTTTATAATTCTAAGGTCTCTGAATTAAATCCCACATTCTTTCTGAGAAAATAACTAGAAAATGGATAATGGAAAATAAGGAGAGAAAAATAAATCTACTCAATCACTTGCAAGGGAAGAACCAATCAACCAGTTGAAGGCTATGGTTGCAAAGGATATAGACAGCTGGCCATACTCTGCTCAGCTGAGATGCAGGATGGGAAGGAGAGCCTGATCACAAGGCCTTCGAAGTAAGCAAAGGAGCAGGGTGAGCAAGTTGGCAAAGAAAAGCATAACAAAGTTTCTTTTGCCAGAAAACTTGGAAACTCATTTTCTAGCTGGGAAGAGTTCTGATTCTACATTTGAGTAATTTCCCTGCTTTAAGACAGGCAATTTTAGCTTTATTCTTAGGGAAGATGTTTTGGTAGAAGTCCATTAAACTCTGTCATGTACTTGTTTTCTCGCTGCTGGCATTGTGAGTTTGCTCTTTGCTTCTTACAAGATTCCTTCAGGGTTTCTACTGCTTTAGTTATTAACTTGCTGCTGTCATTTGAGGTCTCCTTACTTCAAACATCCATATCTTTGGCTCTTAACTCACATTATTTTTATACAGAAGATATTTCAATATATTAGTGAAGTGACCCATAGTGGCTAAACTTCAAGGTGCAAATTTGTGGCATAGATGGGATCAGTTACACGGTTTGTGGGTTACAGCACAAAACGAAAATGCAGGATCCATTATTTAAAAGTTAATAATTTCAAGATGGTGACATCACAGCAATAAAGTAATCGTGGAGCCCTTCAGAGACCACGAAGCTGTGTGACAGACAATACAAGCTCCATACCCATGAACTACCCTTAGCTTTAATGCTCTTTAGTAAACTTTTATTTGCCTTCAGTATTGCTTCTTCTCCCTTCCTCCCTCCCTCCCTCACTTCCTCCCTTCCTTCTCTCCCTCCTTCCCTCCCTCCCTCCCTCCTTCCTTTCTTCCTCTCTCCCTCCCTCCTTTCCTCTTCTTCTTCCTCTTCCTATTCCTCTTCCTCTTCTTCTTCATCTCTCCCTCTCCCTCCCTCCCCTCTCCCTTTCCCTCCCTCCCCTCTCCCTCTCCCTCCCTCCCTCCCTCCCTCCCTCCCTCCCTCCCTCCTTCCTTTTTATTTTTTTAAACCAGAATAGCCTCCTCCGGGCCTCTGGTGGATAGAAACAAACTGTACACTCTTGTGCTAAAATGGCTCTGTGGGAGAAGTGGCTAATTTCCTCCAAAATGTAACAACCATTTCCCCTTAATTAGATAAACTTTGAGCATTAACTGGGCATATGGGTATCTGAAAGTAATTATGCACCTCAGTCTCCCTTGCAGTCTGGTATGATCATATGATTAATTTCTGATCAACTGATGTAAGCAGATGTGTTGTATATGACTTTCAAGTATTGTACTTTGAGGATACAGGCCCTTCTTCAGCTTCTTACTACTTTCTATAAACTAGAATGTGAATTAAATGGCCAGAGATGAGAGGGATTTATTGGATAAATATCTCAGAGTGTTTAGCCATTGATGAACAAAGATAATTTTTTGAAATATTTCACTATTGAAAATAAAGTTGAAATAAGCACCTTTTTTCTTTTCTTTTTTTCTTTTATTTATAATTTTTTAAAATTTACATATATTTGACATCAATTGTAATCCCCATGTATTCCCTATCACCATATCACCAGTGCACCATCACCTCAGTCCCTCGTGCTCCCATCTTCCCTCAACCCTTCCCCTCTTCCCTCCCCACCAAGTGTCCCCAATTTGTCCTTGTCTTTTAATTTTTGGTTTTTGTGTCTTTATTGTTGTTATTATTATTATTATTGTTATTATTCCTTTCCTTGAGCCTTATATGGTTCCCTTATATTCCTCCTAGGGGAGGAACCATTTGGTATTTTTCTTTTGCCTTCTGCCTTACTTTGCTGAGCATAATCCCTTCCAGTTCTATCCATGTTCCTATGAATGCATCTAGTTTTTCATTTTTGATCACTGAGAGTATTCCATCGTGTATATGTACCACAGCTTCCCGATCCACTCATCTGTTTTTGGGCATTTAGGGTGTTTCCAGGTCTTACCTATTGTAAAGAGTGCTGCTATAAACATAGGGGAAGCACCCTTTTTTTAATCCTATATATTTGTTCTCATCTTTGTCTTGAGTAGACACAGAGAAACACAATTCTTCAGTGATAGAATATGTACATTTTTGTCAAATTTATCTTTAAGGGGATGTATCAAGTTTTGTTACCATCAACAGATTATTCATTTGAAAAATTATTGAATATTTATGATATTTCAGGCACTAAGTATGAGAGAAGATCAAGATGTTTTGTATATGATTAAATTTTTATTCTGATGGGAAAGACAATAAGCAAATCAATAAGTAATTAGTATTATATCAAGTAACAATAAGTGCTATGAATAGCATGGATGATGGTAGTAGAAATAAAGGTGTTGAGATAAGACTCAGTTTGGAAAATAACATTTGGGCCAGAAATAAAATTGCAAAAAAGAAGAAAAATGATACTCTAGGAAGAGGAAACAGAAAATGAAAAGACCCTAAAGTGAGGACAACTGTGGAATGTTTTAGAATAAGATATTTGCAAATATTATTTTAATTAACATTGGTTTACATCATTGTTTCCATAACAGAAGTGTAGGATTCCCCGTTCAGGCATCATTGCCATACTGCATCCACCACCAAAACACCCTCAGTCCACCACTCAGCCTGGGGCATGTTTTTCACTCTCATGAGTATATTTTTTCAGAGTAGTTTTACCAAGATTTGGGTTTTGTTTTCAACACTTAACAATTTGTTTTAATTTTTTATTGATATAAAGCACTCTGGAATGGTGGTTTCTAGCAATTTTACCCAACTTAATTGATGCTTTTTGTGGGGGTCATTTGTCAAATTTTCATCCACCATATTGGAAATATTGCCTATTTTGCTTATGACAGGGAGCATAATTGTAAGCCTGGAGATATGGGAGAAAGGGGAAAAAACACATTAAAAAATGAAACTAAACAAAATCTCTCCTAACTCTTCCATCCAAGGTCTCAGCCTCAATTGTCAAGTTTTTTCTCCTCTCACCTGGTCCCCAAGCTAGGACACAGTCAACTTCTGTCATGCCACAGAATTCACATGAGTGTTAGTTAATTTAATAGATCCATCAAATGGCCACTGACATTTTGGGGGGGGGTGCTGTTTTTTAAGTTTCTATGTTTGGTTTATAATAGAAAGTCGGTAACAACTAGCATTTTACCATTACATCAGAATTTGATTCTTTGCTCTTTTATTGAAGCCTTATTACCTCCAGCCCAATACAAGTTTCATTATCATCTTCCTGAACGATTATGTCTATAGCCTACTCAATTTTCATGCTTTCTATTTCTGCTACTTCAATCTATATTAAATACTATCAAGAAATTATACTAAATTCCTTCTTTGCAGATTTCATTGTTGAGAAAATTTTGAAAGGAAGATGTTCAAATTTAGGGAGTGTTATTTTAGGACCTTTATGATGTAGCAATCATCATGGGAAAATTTACCTTGCTTAATTATCTGCCCGTTTTGTTCTGCAGGCGAAGCAACCACCCAATACCTTAATTTTCCTACCAGGGGATAAAGGGATGAGGAAGAATTTTGTATTCTATTTTATGGTGCCAGATAGGATTTATGAAATTTGCTTCTCAAATTTTTCAAAAGAGTGGAATATATATGGAATTGTTAAGGGTCAGATTAGTAATATTATAAAGCAAGATATCTTCTCTTTCAGGCCTTTTTTTTCCAAGCACTAATATAAGACCCCTGAGAATTAATAGATTGTAATTAGGAGAAGAGACTTGCTCTGAACACCTTTTCTGTAGACATTTTCTCTTCATTCTCTGCCCATTGACTTCTGCTTATTTCATACAACACACTCTGTGCTTTTCCAGCCTTAGTGGCTTTTCAGATACTCCCTTGGCTTGAATGTGCCACATCCTTCTTCATAGTACAGAGGGGAGAGTAATTCTCATTTGTCTTTCGTATAATGAGTTAATGGATTATAACAAAAACACCTTGAATTCTGAAGACAATACTAGTTGTGTAAACATTACTGAAAAAACAGAGGATGAAAGTTTTTATTCCTAGTAGAACTTCTACATCAGTCGGCTGTGTGATAAAAAATAGTGAAGATCTAATAAGTTTTATAAGTCAGTCAAAATATTTGAAATTGTCAAGATGATGTAGTATGAATGTGTATCTATTGTTGTTAATGATAAACTTGTCCTAAAGATAATGATGTAGATGTCCTTGGTGTATACGTGTTAATGTTAGTAAGAAAATAACACATTTATGAAGACATTTAAAAAGTAAGGAACCAGAACATGATCACATAATTCTGTAGTTTTTCAGCTAAATTTCACAGTGATAATTAGTTTAGCAATTTGTGTGTCTCAACCAAACCAAAGTTATTTCTTTAAAACACTTAAAGAAATAGACAAAATAATGGTTGTATTAGTCAGAAATAATTGAGAGACACTAAGTTAAATGATACTAAAATTGAAACAATCTTTTAACTACAAATAACTATTTAAAGAATGAAAGATTTGGCATAAAGTACTCAAGTTGTTTTAAAATAGAAACTATTAGAAAATATAATTAAAAACAAAATGGTTTTTACAGCAGTATCACAAAATATAAAATAGGTGGAAAAAATTCAACAAAAGTTGTGCATCCCAAATTTTAGGATTTATGTGTAGGAGGATATACTGCTCATATAGAGAAAAATGACCAGACACATATATTTCTTTAAAATTGAACTATATATTCAGCTATTCAGTGAAATTTAATAAAATTCCAATGGCTTTTTTCATGGAATCTGATGATTCTAAAATTTTAAAGTAGTAGTAATGAGTCAAGAAAATAGGAGTAACACTTGACTTACTAGATAATGAAACTTAATATGAAAGTATTGTAATGAAGATTATGTGGTATTTGCTACATGTAAAGAAAAACAATAAGATAGAGAACTTAGAAACAGACTCATACATTTTACACTATAATATATGACATAGGTAAATATGATAAATCTTAGGATTTACAAGGATCTGATATATTTGCATTTTGGTTACCAACATTGTAATTAACACCAATCCCCCCAAATGACACTTTACATTTAAGTTACCACTGTATATTTGCTAAAAGTAATTGCATAAAGTGCAAACTTTTTTGCTAGCTCTTCATCTAAAAATCATTATGTCTATAATAGATGTCCATTATCATCAGTGGCCAATCATATTTTTCAGTCCATGTACAGACAGCAAACTATGTAGCTGTGTTCCCTCTGTCTCCCTATTATAAATGGTATCATTTTACATGGATAATCAGGAGGCGAAATTGAGCAACAGAGGTAGAGGTACAGCAAAGAAACAAGCCATTAAAGTGGAAATGAAATTAATGTGATTAGAAAATTTGAAAATGTGAACTATTGCAAAAATACTTTTCACTGATCCTATCTACGCAATTCACACTATCCTCTCAACTTTCCTCAATTATCTGTTTGGCCCTATATGACAGCATCCATTCTAGGAATTATACTCAAAGATCAAAACAAAAGTTTACTCTCATGGAGTTCATATTCTAGTAGGTGTGCACAAACAATAAATGAAATGAATAAGCAAATGATGTAGCCATAAGGTTCCATGGACAATAAAATGTAAGAAGGAAAAAAGATAACAGTGTTAAAGAATGGGGTGAACTTTCAAATTGGATGGGTGGGACATATATTACTGAAGTGACTTTGAGTGAATAGAGTGAGAAGAAAACAAATGCAGATATCTGGGGGAAGAACATTCCAGGAAAAGGAAAGTGCAGCTTACGAAGGCCTGGCATGGGAATATGTGTAATATATTCCAGGAATAGCAAGGAGACCAATGTTTCTGGGACACAGAAAATGGGGGCAGAGTATGGATTCCAGTTTGGTCAAAGAACTGAAAGAGATTTAGGCATTTTAGGACTTTGAAGTTCATTGTTAGGATTTGATTTATTCTTTTTTTTTAAAGATTTATTTATTTATGCATACAAGCACTGGGGTACAGGCCAGAGGTGTGGGAGGTGAGAGGATTCACCACAGAGAGTGGGGAGCAGAACAGGCAGATCAACAGAAGTACACTGCTGAGGGGAGCAGCAGGCGAGGCAGGAGAGGTCTGCTGCACCATGTGGGGCCCCTCCCTGGTCGGCAGCAGGGATCGAACTCGTGCTGCAGTGGCTGTGGTTTGCTTCATAGTGCGTTGCTTAACCCACTGCGCCACCAGAGAGGCCCAGGATTTGATTTATTCTGAATGAGATAAGCAGTCAGTGGCGCAAGGGGTTGAGTGCCGCACTGTGGGACTTCCACAGCCTCTGCAGTGTGAGTTCCATCCTGCAGCCAGGGAGGGGACCCACATGGCACAGCAGACCTCTCCTGCTGCTCCCCTCAGCAGTGTGTTTCAGTAGATCCACCTGTTCTGTTCCCCACTCTGTCCCTGGTGAATCCTCTCACCCCTCACCCCTGAATCTCTGTCCTGTACTCCAGCTCTTGTGTGCATAAATAAATTTTTTAAAAACCTTAAAAGTAGACATTTAAAACACTTTTTGGAGGTGGGGTCCAAGGTGATAGGCTAGGGGGACCTGTGCTTAATTGCTCTAGTGATCTCAAGAAATCTGTGCCTAAATATGGACAAATCTACGCAGAAAACAGACCTGAAACCCAGGTGAATAGGCTTCCATAACAAAAAAGTTTAAAAGGCACTACAAGATGGACAGACATTCTTGTCAGTAAGAAATATAATCACAAGGGCAATGGGGTATGAACAGGAAGACATCTTTAAGTTACAGAATTGGAGGACTGTGCCTAATAACTGGCACCCCAACCTTACAATCCAGCAGAGATGAGCTTCTGAAACTTCCATATTGAGGATCAGGAAAAAGTGAGCACAGGAAAATTGAGGAAAAAAATAGACTAAGAACTAGCCCTTTAATAGGCCTACAGGCAGACTTACATGTCCTGGGACCCAAAGCAAAGACATGATTTGACCAGCGCACTACTCATAAGTGAAGGAACCCCAAATACTCTCCTTACAACTATGGCCTAGAAGGCAAGAAACACTAGTGAAAAATCTAGTGTAAGAGTCACCAGGCGGTACTGTCCTGACACCCTCTTGCAGTCTTACCAATAATAGCATGGGTGAACACCATCTTGGAATCCATGCTCTTGACTATAAGAACCTGAAGGGTGATCCCTCGGGAGAGCTCTTCCCATCTTCCAGAAGTAGCCAACGTATCTGGGGTTCTAGAGACTGCAAGCAAGAGGGTACAACCTGGGCAAACGAACAGGCCATGCCCCTGCTAGCTGCTAATTGCTGCTGGCTGACAAGCGTGTTATGCTCCTGCAGCCAGCCACTCATTGAGCAGCCCAACGACTCTGAAAAAAATAGCTGGCTAGCAAATGAACTCCACCACCAGTGGGCTCCCCTGGCAGTCCAAGGTCTGCCAGAGCCCACACCTTGCCAGTTTCCATGTGTTCTTCACACCCCACCAGGCCTCCACCTTGGACTGTGGTGGTCCCAGCCACACTTTGCAAGGCCACTTGCAGGTCAGATATAGTACCCTCTAAAACTTCCCACACTTCACTCAGCAGTTCATGGATTTATCTTCCTGGACCCTGTAACTCCCTATGCCTATCATAGCACATGTTTCATGTGGGTTTCTTATTGAACTGAATTCCATGAGGACATGAACTGTGGCACTCACATCTGCATACTCCAGCCCTTAGCACAAAATTTAAGATAGCTGCCCCCCAGATATTTGTTCAGCATGGAATAGGATGCGAATGAATGGTGAAGTCATTCCCAAATATTATTTGGAATCATATTTTTAGCATGGAAGTTTTTATACACTATGAAATCAGGCAGGAGATGTATTATAAATAAAAGAATCAGGTAAAATTGAATAATGCATTTTAAAGATATGTGGGAAATAATTAAGTAAAACTCTTGAATCACCTTTCTTAGAAAGTTTCTGGTTTGGGGTGCAACTTGTAGTGATTATGGATAGTAGTGCATGAGAAAGGCAGGCTTCAGATTGTACTTAGAAGACGTATTTTTTCTCCAAAGTTTCCAAAATCATGAATCAAAATGTTGATCAACTAAAGAATAAATATAATTTTGCCTTCAGCCATCCACAATATGTTTATGAATTAGTCCTCATCTTTTTAAGTGAATGAATTGTTCCATGAAATCTAAAGGTCTGTTTGTTTGGATTCATGCCAGAGACATTCTGGAGGCTGATGGCTCAGTGTGACACAGATGCTAACATTTGTTGATGCCAGATATATTCAAGCTAAGATGCTTAAATATGCCAAGGCATGAATCTGAGTGTCACATTTAAAGATTTGGTATAAATTCGTATATGTTTTTTACTTGTAGCTTATTTAGGGTTTTAATGGGCTATAGTGTATGCCCCCCAAATTCTTCTTTGAAGTTCAAACCCCAGCATCTCCAGAATGTGACTATATTTGTTTATAAGATCTTTCAAGAGGTAAGGTTAAATGAGGTCATTTGAGTAGACCCTAACTCAGTATGATTGGTCTCCTTATAAGAAGAGGCAATTAGGTCACAGGCATACACAAGGGGGAAACCACATAAAGACAAAGGTAAAAAGATGGCCATCAATAAGGAAGGGAGACCTCAGGATAAACCAGCACTACCAACACATTACTCTCACAAAGCAGTTATGCAGTCTGTGTTGCTTTGTTATGGCAGCCCTAGCACGCTAATACATAGACATTGAGTCTAACATAGCTCTAAATCAGAGATAATGCAGACAGTCGGATCTTTTCCTTAAATGGACACATGATAGTCATTGATGTATCAACTCTTTGGGAAGATTGAACCTTGGCAGTTTTTGCTGCTTTAGTTGTAGTTGTCTACAACTATGCTTTAGTTACACTCCCGTGGTAATTACATGGAATTGAACAATTGACACTGAATGACAAACTTTAAAGTCTGTGTGTTTGATCAGAATTGCCTGGAGAGATGTTAAATAATGGGTTTTAAGACAGGCATGTGCATTTTGACAAACTTCCCAGTTAGATGCTGGTGGTCCAAGGAACAAAATCATAGTGAGAGAATCACTGAACTGGGGCTTTACTGAAGGAAAAAGGATAGACATGTTGAAAAAAAAATGTTATAATTTACACTACCCAAAGTAACAATGAAATACGGAGTGTGGTCTGACCTAAGAAGAGTCAACTGTTAGGAATGTCACAGTGGTAAAATTTACACAGCAGAAATAGGACAATGTTAGCATCCTGAACTCATTATTCCCCATGGAACTGGGTGCCTGGACAAAGTTGGATACAGGCACTACTTTCTTCTGAGTCACTGTTCTCTGGTTTTCTTCCCAACCCCTATGTACCCGAGATCTTTAAAGTTGTTTGGTATCCTCCCTGAGTTAATAGATGGGATGGAGAATGGAATGGGTTCCTTGAAAGGGAGTCTTCATAAATTATTAGCATGGATTTTATGAGTCTGTGAAAAATGACTGGGTCCACCTGGTTAGTAGCAACAAGGTAAATAGCCTGGGGTCAAGAAAGACATAGTAAATCAGAATGTGAAACCAGAGAAGCTGACACAGGAAACTGAAGACCATGAAAGCCAGTACTGATTCCATGAAATGAATATATGATGCCTCTGAAGATTTGTTTCCAGCAGAAAAGGAATGACGTACCTTAGGTATTTAAATTCTTTATAACTATGGTACCCTATTATGGGAGCTACCCATGGGAATTCATCAAGGTTCTGGGATTTTCTTCTTGTTGTGGAAATAGTGATTCACTAAAGATTCCGTTATCTTCTCAATGACAATGGATGATATTAATAAAAACAAAACGGCAAAAGCAAAACAAAATAAAGATCACTTGTATATTAACCAAATATTTCTTTTCCTAAGAAATATATTTGTCTACAAAAAGATTCTTAAGATCATAGGTTAATAGTGGAAATTTTAGGTACCATAAGATCATGGGGGAGGGACATATTTGAGTGACATTGAGTATTTCTAATTTTGGTCCAAAAAGATAATTAAAAAATTAACATCTTTAAAGGGAACTTTGCCAACATCTTTGAGAAAAATACTAATCTACTGTTTCCAATAGTGAAAAAGTAATTCTATTATATGAAGATTGCTAGCTATAAGGGTTCCAAACTGCTTTTTTTTACTTAATACAATTTTGTTTCCTATTTATAAAAGTAATTTTTAATCATTTATAATTATGAAATACATGAAAACACACAGAAGGAAATTATAATTCATTGTAATGCCACAATCTAGAAATAATTGACATGTGAATTTTGGTGTTTAGCTTTCTACTGTATGTACAAAATCACAGTGAAAGAAACACTGTAGTAATTTTGTGTCTGCTAGTAAAGTGGAATCATACAATGAAAGTTATTTCATCTGTTCTCCATTTATTGTATAACTACTCCCCATGTGGTTGAATACCATTAATTGTGGATATTATCTTCATATGCCATTCCTTAATTAATCATTTATTTTGAATCATGTGATACTATGTATCATCCTTTGCCCTTCATTTTTTGTATCATTTGCAAATTACTGGATTACTTTTGTTACAGTTATGAATTTCTAATTCATTTAAGAAACAACCTTACCATCAGTAACTTGAATGCTATTCTTGATTCAATTCTGGTTAATTAAATATATAGAATGTTCCTCCAATCAAATTTTTCAGTTTTTTGGCCTTCTCTTCTTTGTTGATCTTGTTTTTCACTCTGTGAGACACTAATTGCCATGATCATAATACACTCATTATCAAGAACCGTTTCCTCTCTACAATTAATTATTAAATTGATTAATCAATTTAATTAATTCTATAATCTGACTACCATATACTTATTTTATTTTCCTCTCATCTTTACTCCAGCAAGTCTTTGAAACTTTAGGTCCTCCAAATCTATAATTCCTTTGATTTTTCTCTTTTAACTCATTACCCAGATTAAATTCCATATTCAGTACTACCATTTTCTGTTTAATTCACTTTAACACTTGTTAACAAAAATCATGAGCAAGTAAAATCCAGCTCACCACTATTACATGCCCATGCTTTTACCATTGAATATGACCAAAGAAAAACAGACTATAGGTTGGCCCCCTATCTCCACTGTACCTACAAGAAGTTTTAGCACTCATACTATCTCAGATCAGTGGTCTTTTAAAGTTTAGCCTCAGAAATCCCTTTATCATCTAAAAGTTTTAAGACTGCAAGTTTGGCTTATGAGGCTAAAACTTGACATTTAAATATTACAAATTAAAACAGAGAACTACTTAGAATATTAATTTATATAGCATTATAGCATCCTATGTTAACATAGATATTTTTATAAAAATAATTTATAAAAAAATGAGAAGGGGGCACTGTCTTAAATTTGTGTAAACCTCTATAATATCTAGCTTACAGGAAGAAAGCTAAACTTATATTTTTAACATACTGTGTTTCTTTTTTGGCTGTTGAACTATATGATGCAAATATGTCCTATACAATATGTAATTGGAAAAGGGAGGACTTTAATTGATTTTTCAATTATGTATACTCCTGTTTGATTTGTGTGTGTGTGTGTCTAGCAGAACTGGGGTATAGGCCAGAGGTATAGGGGTGAGAGGATGCACCAGAGACAGAGTGGGGAGCAGAACAGGCAGACTGACTGAAAGACACTGCTTGAGAGGAGCAGCTGACAGGAAAGGAGAGGTCTGTTGTGCCATGTGGGTCAGCTCCATGGCCGGGGATTGAACTCAGGCCAAAGCAGTGATAGCTTTGAGACTTAACATCTAAGCCACCAGGGAGGTGCTCCTGTTTGATTTTATACTAAAACTACACAAGTGATAATTTCCTTTTCTGTTGTTGACCTCTGACACTTCATTAGTGAGGAGAATTGTTCTGGGAGGGAGGACGCTGGGATGGACAGAGCCAGCACCCAGCTCTGGAGGTTTTCCTGATATCAGGCGACCCTCCATGCAGGTTTAGAGGAAGCACCATCATTCATGAAATCCCCAGAGGGCTGCACTGTGGCTGCCTAACAGCAGGCATGGAAGGGCGGCCCGGCTACACCTACGCCCCTGGGCCAGCAGGGCTTGCGGGTGGGGCTAGATGTTGATGGTAGGAAAGGGGTGACTGCTTCTGCACACAGGCGCACTGTCCTGGCCCAGGACACTTCTCACACTTCCAGAACACCTCGTAAAGGCGCACAGGAGACCAGGGGATGAATTTGCGTCAGTCACAAACAATGTGAAGTCATCACTAGGTGGGGGAGAGCCTCCCTCAGAAAGCCAAAGAGTGGGTGCGCCTGTGCGCCATTCCCCTCACGCTTCTCCAAGAACAATAAGTTGGGCGGAAATCCGCCGCGGGTTTAGACCTGCTTGAGGGCATTCATGATCTCTTCATTCTTGGTATTCTGATGCCCGATGTCGTTCCACGGGCAGCTGAGCATGAGCAGGCCTAGGGCCCCAAGCTCTGCTGCTTGTTTCTATTTAAACAGCAAATTCCTGTACCCTACATAAATGGCTTGCTTTATCCTCTGCATCTTTACATGCGACATAATCAGCAGATAGGTCTTCTGTCCTCATATAATTCCGATAATCTATTTCCAGTTTCCTTTTAATTTTTTCCATTTTCTTCCATGTACATCAGGGCTCTTTTTCCCCCTAGCTTTTTTTTAAAGATTTGTTTATGCATAAAAGAACTGGGGTACAGGCCAGAGATGTGGGGGGTAAGAGGACCCACCAGAGACAGGGTGGGGAGCAGAACAGGCAGATGACTGAAATACACTGCTGAGGGGAGCAGCGGAGAGGTCTTGCTGTACCACGTGGCTCACATCCCCAGCCGGCAGCAGGGATCGAATTTGTGCTACAGTGGCTGTGGTTTGCTTCAGAGTGCATTTTTTAACTGACTGCACCACCAGGGAGGCCTCTCCCCTCAGGTATTAAGAGCCATTATAGCATTGAATTTGCCTTGTAATCTCTGGTCTTGCTAAAACGTTCTATCTCACAATCTAAGATAATGTCCACACATTGTGGAATGTATGAACACTTGTTAATCCAATGTTATATTCCAGGCTCTTTAATGTAGCACTCTCAAAATCTAATCACATGAGTGCTCTCTTGGTACCTTTTGACACATATAACTTAATTATAGAAGCTCATTTGTGCTGTGATATAATTTCTTCTCTATCAAGTCTAGTACATCTTTAGCCAAGATATACTATTACTGAATCATACTAATCATCCTTACAGCCAGGAGAAAAGGTGGGTGCATCTCTTGAGAGTGGTCCTTTACTGAATTGCATAAAAAAGCCCTCTGGAGTGTGTTAGGCACAGAAAAGTCCTATCTTCTAATTGGGGGGAATGTGGCACCTCTGTGTGCTCTGAGGGGTAAGGGCTATCAGCACAGCTATAGTATTTGGGGTATTCACCAAAATTTATCCATCCCATGTGATAGGATCTAGATTTTTTCCCACATGAAACTCTGACCTTAGCATAATAGAGTTCCCTCAGCTAAACATATAATCTTTGAAGCTTTGCAAACATAATTATCAGATGGTAAATTTACACTTTAGCTCGGTCTGCTTTCCCAATGGAGGAGATAATTGACTCTTCATAGGGTATCCCAGAAGCCTTCTTTTTCTCACACTTAGTTTTTAGTTCTTTTTTAACTACCCTCACTTTTCATCATCCCACTGTATAGTATCAATGCAATTTAGCAATTCCACTGGGCTCATTTCCTTTGGTATACCAATCCTTATCAAATTCCTGAACCACAGGCCTAGCCTAGGCTCCCTACTACCTACTACCTTTGTCTTTCAGGGATAATTCTTTTTTTAAAGATTTATTTATTTATGCATAGAAAAACTGGAATATGAACCAGAGGTGTGGGGAGGTGAGAGGATGCACCAGAGTCAGAGTAGGGAGCAGAAAAGGCAGATTGATTGAAGTACACTACTGAGGGGAGCAGCAGGTGAGAAAGGATAGGTCTGCTGCTCTGTGTGTGTCTCCTCCCTCCCTGGTTCGGGATCAAACCCATGCTTCAGTGGCTGCAGATGCTTGGTCACAAGGGAGGTCCTATTTCAGGCATAATTTTTTGCCATATATTATTCAGGATATAGTTTTCCTTGTCATCCAGGTGGTAACTTACAAGTCCCCCAATCCCACCAAATTGCCTGCTATCTTGGATCATTTTTTACACCAATATGTTAATTGAATATTCTGGAAACCAGACACCAAGATGCAACATACTTGTGGGGGAGAGGGGGATAAATCATGTGAAAAGCATAGTGGGGGAAGGGAAAATTTTCACAGCATAATGAAGAGCTAACATCTATAGGTGAGATAAAAGGAAGGAAAATAGGGTAGGAAATCTCACACTGGATGTATCTCTCTGGCAAAGTGCCGCTAGCCCAATAGAAGATCTGCTTCAAGGATTGTCATATAGCAGTCCAACACTGACCAAAATCCAAAGCCAGTTACCATTCTCTGTGGTCAGTCTTTGACACTGCTTGGGAAGTACATGGCTTTAGCTCAAAACCTAGTGTCTGTTTGCTGCATTCCTTGTGCCTGGTGCCGTCGTCATGGGAGATCTGAGAGCTGCATCTCTGGCTGACACAATGACTTTGACAACTGAATATCACAACCCAGTTATTTTGAAGAATGCTCCCCATCTTTGGTTTCACTGATGTCTTTTTTTAATTGAAGCATCATTGCATTATATGTTTCAGGTGAATCATTAAAAATCAACATCTGTACATAATGCATTAAGTTCACCTCTCACTGATATTTCTTAATGGTTCAGTTCAGCATATGCAATTTGGCAGGAATATCACAGGAGAGACATCGAGTCCATCTTACTGCATCTTATCAAGAGATGCACAATTTCAGTTTGTCCCATTACTGATGTTGTGTACTTTGATCATTTGATTAAGACAATGTCTGTCAAACTGCTCTACTCTGAAGTTACCCTTTATCTTATTTTGATTAATATTTTATGAAGTAGTACTTTGAAACTATGCACATATCTCACTCCTCACTAAACTTTCGATTTATTCATTTATATCTGTGTAAACTCTTGGCTACGTATTTTATTCTTATACTAATACTTATTTTGATGTTCAAATTGCTACATGTTTGGCCATTGGGAGCCCATTCAATCTAATTTCTATGTCATTTTGACATAAGTGTATCATTCAAGGGCATTTTTTACCTTTTTGCAGAATATATTCCATATCTATCTTGTCCCTTCTCTTTTCTGCCAATGAAATCAATTGCTTCTGTAAAGAGCCCTAAGTTCTTTTAAAATTTTTGTTGATGTAACATTGGTTTGTAACATTTTATAGCTTATCATGGTACAGTGATGTATTTGAATATCTGCACATGCCTCCTAATGTTCACCACCAGGAGTCTATTTTCCATTTGCTACTGTCCAGTTCTTTTAGCAGCAAATATTATGCAGAAGGGAAGATCTGTGGAATGTGTGTGGTCACTCTTATTAGGTGTTGCTGACTGCAGGCTCAGTGTTCAGAGTTGTGGACTATCTGGATATTAACACATGGGATATATACACATAGATACATATACAAATATGTAATTTATATAGAATTTACCTAATCTATAGCTACAGAAAACTTAATTCCAACCCAACATTAGAACGTTCATTCAAATCTTATCACTGTTCTGAGGCTTAAAGCAAGGGAAGGGGTAAAAGGAGAAACTAGGATAAAAGCTGGGAAAATGGGCACATCTGCCCAGAGGAGTATAGCTACTGGGAGAGAGAGCCAATCACAAAGTAGGAGGATGTGATTTTAGAATAGAGAAAAGTTTAAAGATCTCCTCGACATGGCCCCCTTTGGCTACCTCCTTTTGCCCTGCCTTTGCATACCTGCCTTGGATTCTTCGCTTTTGCTCTTTTTCCTCTAAACTTTTTGTTTTCCAAAGATTTGCTTCTCTGCTTATTTGAGAGTCTGTTTAGGAATTCCTTTCTATGGCTGCATGGGACAAGAACCTGTAGTGGTTCAAGGGCTAAATTCCTGGCTTGTGACCGCTAGACCAGGGTGAAAGCAGCACCAGCGGCAGCTGTACTCATGGTAACGTCGCACACCGGCTTCACTGTGATCACGATGTAAAAGTCCTGTTTAAGATTAAAATATATAAATATACTCTAAGAGTATATTTTAATAATCCTCTATTAATGGGTTTACTGGTCATTGCATTTGTGGATTTTCTAGTGGTGGTTCAGTACATGTAAGGAAGGACCTTCTGTCTTATTTAATGATTCTTATAATAAATGCTACTTTCCAGGCATTACTGAAATGAGGTGCGGGCTCTGTTTTGTTTTTGTTTTTTAGTTATAAATTTTATTCTGGGTCAGTTTGGTTTTGGTATTGCTCTTGAAGAGTACAGTTTTTAAAACCCTATTTGAGTCTCTATATTTTAACAGGGAGGTACAACTATTCATAATCACTATTACAAATTATATTTTCAAAGTTACTTTAAGCCATTTTCTTAGTGAATTTAGTTAAATGTATTTTTGGCTCTTTGGTTTTCTCTGTTAGAATGCTGACAATGGATTATTGTTTTTCTCATTGCAAGTTTAATTATGTGAATGATTTATATTCATCTTTAATTGAACATGCGGTGTTTGAGCTCAATTATTCTATTTGTTCTTTCAGAAGTATAAGCTTAAGTTAAGTTTTCAAAACCTTAATTACCAACATCAAGAATAAAACAATAATAAGAGAGAAGGAAAAAGATAAATATTGGATGGCTTCACTTATACATGGAATATAGAGAAACCAAACAAAAGGTCAAGAAAAAGACAAAACTTGTAAACTGACCATATATCTGAGGCCTCTAGCAGGGGAGAGGAAGAAAGAAATGTCAAAACAGGGGAGGAAAGAGCACAAGGGACTGTGGTGATAGTTTCTGGGTGCTATGGTGGTGGGAGAACTATGGGGACTAAACTTTTGGGAGAAATCAAATACCATACAAAAACAAACAATGATTTAACAAAATAAATATATTTAATTAAAAAAAATAAATAAAATGTTAAAGGAAAATATTTCACAAGAGTATTTTATTTAAAAAGAACAAAACATACACTCCTAATTTATAAGAAAGATAACATTTCTCTTTTCATAGATTACTGGTAAGCTGTTTTTACAGTATCAACCAAAAATTTTTGGAAGTTGAATTTTTTTATTAATCAGCTTTGTTTTCATACAATTCTTCAGTTCTGCATTTTTCTTACTATCAAAGTATTTGTGTTGATTCCTTTATTTCTTCCACTTCTATTGAGATGTAATTGACATATAACCTATATAAGTTTAACGTAGGAAATGTAAATATGTTACATTTATATATTGTAAAATGTTTACCACATATATAACTTCATATAGTTACCGCACTAAAACTGGCCAAGGACAGTGTCCAAATAGTTTATTGGTCACTATCTGAGTTCTTCACCCTGCGGGCACTTTTGCAAGACTACTCAGGTTCAAAGAAAAACAATAATGGGATTTATTTAACAAATAAGGGAAAACAAAGAGTCACTGAGTCCAAAAATGGCCATTTACCTTACCTGAAGCAATATCCACGGTTTTATAGTCCTAAACACAAGGGCTCCCAAGATGGCGTCTTCCTGCCACTGAGGACCTGGAACATGTGGCAACCAGACAATAGGCCAGGATCTAAGTAATGAAGACAGCAGAAGCCACAATAGGAGATGCTCACAGAGCTGCTGAGAAGCCCTAGAGTAGTACCAGACAAGCGATAGTCAAAACAGCAGCTGCACTTTCAGAACCACCCAAAAAAACGACCCACAGCCAAGGCAGCTCAGCTCTGAGTCTTTGCCTTCTCTGCCAGGCTATAACAGCAACAAAACAGAACCACTTCAGTCACTTAGACACTTGTAAAACCTCTGAAATTTTCCCCTCTGAGGTTGGCTGATGGAGCCCTCTTTATATCCTTCAGAAGCCCACAAAAACCTTCTAGCAGATCCATATGGTGGAAACACTGAATCCTGGGGGCTGCTTCTGCAGTCCCTTACATTTTTTTTTATCTGAGTCTCCACCCCCACAATACTTTCTTCACATTTTCTCTGGGGCTATCATTCCTCACCAACACCCCCCTCCAGGGGGCACCACCTAACAGCCACTGGGTAAATAGCAGTGAAAAGAATGAGAACACTTGTTTTATTTCTGAGTTTAGAGGGAAAGATTTCAACACATTTTAAATTATATTTATTTCCTTTCTCCCACTCTGTGGCTTTCTTTTTCATCTCTTAATGGAGTCATTTGACAAATTCAAAGTTTAATTCAACTTAATCAAATTTTTTTGCAAAATCTACCTCTAATTTAATTTAACTTATTTTTGAGGTATTCAATCTCAAAAGGAAAAAAAGGAAAAGCAGCAGGGAAGAATAACTTCACAAGAAAAAAATGTCCCAAGTAATTCAACATTTCAGTTTTCACTTCTATATTTGTGTTGCTAAATATAAATCTTGGAAGGGAGAGATGACCAGTTTGATATGTGAACCTGTTTAAGGAATCCCATTATCTTTTTTTCCTACACATCTTTTGGAAAACAATTTTTGAGTGTAGAAGCTCTCATTTATATTGCTTTGTTTTGTAACCTGCCAAATTTACTGGCCTCAGAAGAGGTCATCAACATATTTGTTAGACAATTCTTCTTTTGTTACTCTGGAATCTTCCGATAGTGTAAGTTACCTTACAGCTTGCTAAAGTAGCCCTAATATATTCAAGAATATTCAAGCATGGAAATAAACTTCAATTCTTGTGCCATCTTCAAATGATTACAAGTTGACTACCTGTACTACTGTATTAAGGATTTTTAAATCTTATTTGAGCTCAGTAGAATAGAGTAATATTATCGATTAATGATGTCTCCATACCACTGGAAGGCTCTATTTCCAAATACAAAGTTTTTCTTTTATCTTTCAACAAAACTGTGTTATGAATTTCATTATCAAAATTATCATTATCATTATAAAAAAAAACAAGAGAAAGCTCAAGGAAATGGGCAATTACAACCAAAAACAAACAAAAATGCAACAAGATCAAAAGAACAAAGATAAACCCAAGGGATCATGGGGGTGGGCAGAGGGAGGGGAGGGCAAAGACTGGGATGAGGGCATAAAGAGCACAAGGGACTGAGGTGATGGTGCACGGGTGAAATGGTGATGGGAACTCCCTGGGGACTACAAATGATGTCAAATACAATTAAATCTATAAATTAAAAAAAAAAGAATTGCATTATCTGTATATATTGAGAGCCAGATTTCCTCAGTCATATGTTTTGATTTCTAAATGTATTCCTAAATGAGAACTCTCATTGTGTTTTATCTTTTCTACTAAGAAATAGAAGATAGTTAAACTCCACACCTGACATCATGTCACCTCTTTCAGGTCAAGCACAGTTTCTCGATGTATCAAACACAAACGTTTCCTTTGTTATACTTTCCCTCACTCATTTAGGAAATGTTTGAATGTCATATGTCAAATGCCAGGCAAATTTCTAGGTAATAAACAATATTGGAAGAAAACGTGCCTTTGGGGTAATTACATTTAAAGGGTGAAGGAACTTATATTTTAGGTGACAATTTGCAAGATAAACAAGTTAAAAATAGTATTTGAGATAGAGGTAAGTGCTAAGCAGGAAAAATTAAGCTTATTTTCTGAGAAGGGGAATTGAATTGCCACAAGGACTTCAAATTTTAGAGAGAGTAACCACAACGGTTGCCATTGAGATAGTGATTTTTGAGTTACGATACAAAGGAAATATGGGCACTGACCTTGTACATATTTGGAAGAACACTGTACATAGAAATGCCTGGAGAACTGGATGCACAATAAAGCATTCAGTGCAACTGAACATGAGTAAGTAGGAAGAGACTTGCAAGAAACAAAATCAGTGAAAATGGAACAGATCATATAGGATTTTATAAATTTTTGTGAGGTTTTGGATTTTACTCTGAGTGACATGAGTGACAAAGGAATCCACTGGACAGTTTTTTTTTAAGATTTATTTATTTATGCATACAAGAGCTGGGGTACAGGCCAGAGTCACAGGAGGTGAGAGGATTCACCAGACAGAGTGGAGAGCAGAACAGGCAGACTGACTGAAGTACACTGCCGAGGGCAGCAGTGGGCGAGGCAGGAAAAGTCTGCCATGTGGGTCCCCTCCCTGGCCAGCAGCAGGGATCGAACTCGTGCTGCAGTGGCGGTGGTCTGCTTCATAGTGTGTTGCTTAACCTACTGCGCCACCAGGGAGGCCCAACACTGGACAGTTTTGAGCAGAGAAGTTGTAACATGATCTTATTTAGGTTTTAACAGTATTGTATTGTTGACAGTAGACAGCAAGAGATCAAGACTGGAGCACTAGGACCAGTAGGAAGCATTGTAATAACTCAAGTAAATGATTTTTGTTGCTTGCATCAAGCTCGGGCTGTGTGAGTAGCAAGAGGTCATTAAATTCTAGGTCTGTTTTGAAAATAGCACTGATAGGATTTGCTGGCAGTTTGTATGGGTAGTGTGAGAAAAAGAAAAGGAGGAGACTAAGGGCATTGATCTGAATAAAAAAACTAACAATGAAATTATCATTGATCTATACATCCTACATTTCTGAATTGTTATGTAAACAGTAAAAGTATTTGTTACCTAGAGATTGAGATGACTGAAGAAGTAGCTGATTTGGGATTGAAGGGAAATAGTATGGGCTAAGTTTCAGACAGCTTGTGGATTTTATTAGACCTCATGAGTTAATATCAGATAGGAGCCAAGATTAGAAGAAACATTCAGATTCTGCCTCAACTCTTCTGCTTTCACATAAATTGCTACTAAATGTTCTTTATTATTTCTTTAAATGAAGTACTATTGTTTAACATACTTGTTAATATTTTGACAGTATAGGCTTTCTCCCCTCAGATGTGGTCACCATAGCTCCCCCACCAACAAAGCACCCCTAGTCTTCCACCATAGTCCACTGCACTTCCCCCCTTCTAACCCATTCCCCTGGCTCTGCCCCTCTACATGCTTCAGATCTATGATCAGCTTCTAAGGGTTGGTTTTAAAGTCTGTATTCATCTGATCCTTTATATGGTTTCTCTGTATTCCACATAAGTGAAACCCTGTGGTATTTATCTTTTTCCTTCTGACTTATTTCACTTAGCATAATCCCTTCTAGCTTCATCCATGTTGCCACAAATGATATGCGTTTGTCTTTTTTTGATCCTGAACACTCCATTGTTTATGTACCACATCTTCTTGATCCATTTGTCTGTTTGGGGGCATTTGGGTTGTTTCCCTATCGTATTGTAAATAGTGCTGCAATAAGCATAGGAGTCCAGGTTTCCTTTCAGATTAGTGTTTTTGTGTCACAGATGTGAAGTGGAAACTCATTGTTGTTTTGATTTGCATTTCCCTAATAATAATAATGAACATTTTTCATGTGTCTATTGACCATTTGCATTTCTTCTTTGGAGAAGTGTCTTTTTAGTTCTTCTGCTCATTTTTTGACTGGGTTGTTTGGTTTTGTTGAGTTGTGTAAGCTCTTTGCAGATCTTTGATGTTAGACCCTTATCAATTGCATGGTGTGTGAATATATTCTCCTATTTATTTCTGTATCTCTTTGTTTTGGTTACTTTCTTTTTTGCTGTACAGAAGCTTTTTAGTTTGATGTAGGCCCAATTATTTTTCTTCTCCATTTTTCTTGTTTCTGGAGATGAGTCCTCAAAGGTGTTTCTGAGGTTTACGTCATGGGGTGCTTTTCTTATGCTTTCTTATATATATCCTATGGTTTCAGGTCTTACATTCAAGTCTTTCATCCAGTTGAGTTGGTTTTTGTAATCACTAACTTTCAGGGGTGGGGAGTCCACTCCTAGAGAGTGCTGTATCTACATAAATTATTTGGAATTCTTCTGCAGAGGGTATTTGTCTATTCTATCCATTACTAATTCTTAGATCATTTATTTACTTATGTGTAGATATGTAGATTTTTATTTTAATCTCTGGGTTATAATTTGATGTTTATTTTTTATTATATCTAATATTTAGTTATAACTTTGGTCACTGTGCATGCTTTCAGGCTATTCCTGTGTCCCTTACCATACCCCTGTATCATTTTGTGTGTGTGTGTGTGTGTGTGAAATTTTCCTTATTTTCTACCAATAAATCAGCCATTTCTCTGGATTCTTTTTATGGTAGAACTGTATTAGAAAGCAAGATCTGGGTATTAGATATGCTTATTGCTCCAGGGGTATTTTTTCTTTGAAGCTGACAGAAGGAAATATGTTCAGATAGTAACTTGTATAGCTCCATATACTTACAACTGTTTCTGAATGTAAACATCTTATTGGTATTAAGCTTAACATGAATTCATAGTGATATTTCCAACATTAATCCTTTATCACATGGATGGTGCTAGCCTGATCCCCTTGCTTGTCTGAAACCTCTCACTCCAACAATGAGAAATCTGGCCCCCATTATCTGCTATCCCTTAACTTACCTGTTCATTGCCATAGACATGTTAGTTATAGACTGAATGCATCCTGCTGAAATTCATATGTTGAATTTTTACAACATATTGTAATAGTATCAGAAAGTGAGGCTTTTGGGAGATAATTAGGTCATGAGCGTGGAACCCCCAAGAATGGGATTGGTGTCCTTATAAAAATCCATAAGAGAATGTTTGCTTCTTCTTCCTCTACTTTTCAACATGTAAAGATACAATTTGAAAAAACGTCATATGCAAATCAGGAAGTAAGCTCTCACCAGATACTGGTTTCTGCCAAACACCTTGATCTTGTACTTACCAGCCTCAGCAACTGTGAAAAATATATGTCTTTTGTGTAAGACACCCATTTATGGTAATTTGTTATAGGAGCCCAAACTAAGAAACATGTTTTAGAATTATTAACCAGTAGTTCTGTATGAAATAACATTACCAACTGTAGGATACAATGCTTATATATAGACGTTTTTTGCTTTTGGCCTTACTCTGTCTATTCATTTACCAAATTAAATGGGTCAGTCACTTTTCCTCCACTCTCTTCAATGTGGAAATATATACTCAAAATAATATTATTATGGTATTTATTCATTATGAATCACAATATGGCAATATTCTGATTTTTATAATTGCTTCTTACCCCTTAACTGGAATACTAAAATACCACTCATCCTATTGTTACCCACAATAATAAACCTCTAACCTAAAAAATATTGGTGGAGATGGTAAGACTGATGTCATAAATACACCAAGAGGTCATTTTTCACATAGTAAGACTTTCTGGGGAGAACAGACTATGCTCCCAAGAAAAAATAAGAATTGTTTGACAGGCAGAAAATGGAGTCTGGCCTAAGGTGTTAGTGTAGTTAGATGGTGAGCCTGGCGTGAAGGTTCCGGCACCTGGAGAAAGGTTTGTGTGACTAGCACCTGCAACTGGAATAAAGGAACAGCTGCCTCATCAGGTTTTTAAATTCACCTTGCCCAGATGTGAACAGGAGAGAGAGGAATAGAGATTAAAAGTTATATATAATTACATGATATTCTAGGGAGGGGTATTTTATACCTTGATCGCATTCACACATATATGTTTTTTCTTTCAAGAACCTCAGATCTGTTTTATCAGGATTAGGTCTCCTGCTTGCTTAAAATTTATTTGTCCAAGCATTCATTCTTTCATTCATATTAATAGACATTATTTTTAGAGCAGTTTTATATTCACAGGCAAATTGAGCAAAGTGTACAGATTTCCTGTATGCCCTCTTCCCCTACATATACATGCCTTCTTTCATCAACATAGCCCACCTAACATTTGTTAGATTTGATGAACTTATGTTACCCAGATTCCATAGTTTACATTAAGGTTCACAAATTAAAGGTTTGGACAAATGGGGACATGTATTCTCTACTATGGAATCAAATGGAATAGTTTCATCAACCTAAAAATCCTCTGCTCTTCTACTACTCATATCTCCTTCTCCTAGCTTCTAACTTTCACTGTTCTTTTATACTGTCTCCTTAGTTTTGCCTTTTCTAGAATGTCAAACAGTTGGAAACATATGTAGCCTTTTCAGATCAACTTCTTTCACTTAGCAATGTGCATTTGATTTTCTTCAGTGTCTTTTCATGGATGAATTGATTTTTGATATTTTAGTGCTGGTGGGTAAATATTCCATTTTCTAGATAGATCACATTTTATCCATTAATCTACTAAAGGAACCCTAAGTTGAGTCCTAATTTTAGCAAATATGAATAAAGGTACTATAAATGTTATGTGTGTCAACATGTGTTCAACACTTTTTTTTAAAGACTCATGATTGCTAGATCATATAGTAGGTAAATATTTGGTTTTCTAAGAGACTGTCCACAGTGTGTGCCATTTAAAATTCTCATCAATAATGAATGATAGTTTCTGTTACTTCTGATCTTCCCAGGAATTTGGTGGTGTTAGTTTTCTAGAATTTTCAACCATTTTTATAGGTGTGGAGTGATAATTCAGTGTTGTGTTAATTTGCATTTCCCTAATGACATATGCTGTGGAATACTTTTCATGTGGTTATTTGCCATCTGTATATACCTTCTATGTTAAGGTGTATGTTAAGGTCTTTGGATGAATCAGGTTGTTCATTTACTTGTTGCATTTTAAGACTTTGTATATTTTGAATACTAGTTCTGGATCAGCTATGCCTTTGCAAATAGTTTCCTCAGTCTGTGCATTGATTTTTTCATTCTCTTAACAGTCTTCTGCAAAGCATACATTTTTATTTAGTAATGAAGACTAATTTATCAGTTATTTCATAGATCATTCCTTTGGTGCTATATCTAAAATTTCATTGAAAAATTTGAGGTCATCTAGATTTATTTTCTTGGAGCTTCATAATTTTTGTTTTACACTTCGGTATATAATCTATTTTGAGATTTTTTTTTGTGAAAGGCTTGGGTGTATGTCCAGATCCGATTTTTTTCTCACATATGTAGATACCCAGTTGTCCCAGCACAAAATCAAGAATCCGTATGTGGGTCCATTCATGTAATTTCTTTGCCATTCCACTACCTATTTTTTATTCTATTGCAATACCACTGTCTTAGTCTATTTGGGCTGCTATAACAAAATACCGTAAACTGGCTGATTTATAGACACAAATTTATTTCAGAGTTCTGGAGGTGGAGAAGTCCAAGAACAAGGTGCTAGAACAGTCAATGTTTGTTGAAAGCCTACTTCCTGGTTCACAGACAGTCATCTTTTCTTCCTGTCCTCATATATCACAAGGAGCAAGGGAGCTCTCCTTTATAAAGGAGCTAATCCCATTCATGAGGGATTCAGCTTCATGACTGAATCAATTTCCAAATGCCAAATACTATCACATTAAGAATTTGGTTCCAATATATGAAATTGTTGGGGACCACAGACATTCATTCTACAGTAACACACTAATTATTGTTATTTGATTATAATTTAAAAGTCTTACTGAGCTAGTTCTTTCTTTTCAAAGAATATCTGTTTATATTCAACACTGAGCATCCATATAAATAATCAAGCTTTGTCAAAACCAAAAAGTATCAAGAAAAGGAATAAGAACAATAATAATAATAATAACAACAAGAAAGAAACAAAAACCAAAAATGAAAAGACAAAGACAAACTGGGGACACTTGGTGGGGAGGGAAGAGGGGAAGGGTAGAGGGCAGACGGGAGCACGGGGGACTGAGGTGATGGTGCACTGGTGATATGGTGATGGTGAATACATGGGAATTACAATTGATGTCAAATATATGTAAATTAAAAAAATTATATATAAAAAAAGCAAAAAGTATCCTGGTGATCTTCTGAATGAGATTAGCATTGACATTATATTTAGTAATTAATTTTGGAATGATTTACATTTTCATCTATAAATATACCATATAAATCAACTTATTTAGGGTTTCTTGATAACTCTCAAAAAAGTTTTCTAATTTTATCCACAAAAAGTCTCACATTGCATTTAGGAGGTGCATTCCTAGATATTTGCAACATGCATGCTATTACAAATTCATATTTAAAAAATTTCACTTTATAGCATCTTTGCTAGATTATAAAACATTCATTTTTAAATATGGACATTAAAGCAAGGAATCTTGCTAAATTCTCTATTAACTTTAGTATTTTACCTCTAGATTCTTATACAGTCTAATATGTAAGTGTGTACTACAAATAATGATAGTTTCACTTCTTTCTTTTATCAATCCTTACCATTTTATTTTTCTTGCCTTATTCTCTTGGTTAAAACTAGCAGTAAAATGGAGACTAGGTAAGGTGATTATTTGGCTTGTATAGTGATATATCTCACATAAAGAAAGATTTGTGTTTGTGGAGACATCATGTATCATCTGTAGTCAAAGAAAATAATATATTTTTTTTCTGCTTGGCAAACCTAGCTTCATGTGACAGCTGCTATGGTCTGACTAGTGATAATAAAATCTGTTGTATATCCCTTCTTCTGCCATCTATTTTTGTGCTCCTTTGGATATCTTGGGGAAAGAGAAAGCAGCTTTGCAGAAGGACATATGTTCACTAAACTGTAGTCAATCAATTTGGATAATCTCTAGTGTGAATTTTCACCTTAGGCAGACAAGTTTTCCACTGTGAAGCAAGCTCTGCTTTCAATAAAAATTAACGCACTAGGCTTGGAGTGCGCAGAAATCAAGTAGCCGTTTTTTAATTTTTAAACAGTACAATGTTATTTTTTCATATGGGCAATAGTGCACATAAGTAAAATTATATATTATAAAGAGGTTATTGATTGGAGTTAAAAAGTTTTGAGAGGCATATGAGTAAAATTTTTTTATTATTGAATTTTTTGTTTTTAATCAATGAAACAGAATTGAGCACCCAGAAATAAAAGCATACATATAATTAACAACTAATTTATGAGAAAGACCAAAGATACAAGGGAACATACAACGGCCATTCACTGGAACAAGGAAAATCTCGTCAACAAATATTGTTGGGAAAACTAGCAGCCATGTGCAAGGGAATCGAGACTACTATAACACCATACACAAAAATTAGTTCAACATTGATTAAAGACTTGAATGTAAGACCTGAAATCATAAAATACATAGAAGAGAACATAGGCAAAACACTGTGTGATAGTGGTTCCAGTCATGTCTTTTCTTTGGGGATCATACTATAAAAGTAAGGGGGGAAAAGCAAAATGGGACTATATGAAACAATATACTTGTGCACAGAAAAGAAACTGTCATCAAAATAAAAGGAGATCCTACAGAAGTGTAGAAGATATTTGGAAATCATACATACAAAAAGGGGTTGATATCTAAAATATGTGAAGAACACATAAAATTGAACAGCAAAAACCAACCAAAAAGGGGCAGAAGAACTAAATAGACATTTCTTCAAAGAAGACATACCAATAGTCAACAGTCACATGAAAAAATGAAGGTTGAACCATACTAAGTGGGGCAGGAGGAGGAATTGGGAAAAAACTAAAACAAACTTTAGTTCTTGGGCCTCAAAGAAATTTCTAATGACTGCAAATGAGTAATATAGAAAGCCATAATTATTTCTGAATACTTTGCCTTTAAGATGATGTTTGGTGAAATAATTAGTTTGTAATGGCCTTGATAATTTCTGACATCTGTTACCTAAAATGTGCTGATTTTACTTTTAAAAATAGCAAAGAATATTCTTGAAACATTGCAAATTGAATGCAGAGACATTCCAAGTACTGACTTGGAACGAGTTTTGGTATATCTTACTGTGGATTTTAAAGTAAATGATCTACTATAATCAGAAAAATGAACCAAACCAGAATATGCAGAGGTTATCAACTATCTATAAAATATCTTATTTTTTCTCATTGTATTTCATATATGAGAGTACATAACACGATGCCTTCTAGGGACTGTGGGAAGAAAAACTATCACATTAGAGAGGTTCTCTTTTGTAAGGACTTAGCTACCAAGTTAATTAGTAATTCAACTTATGCTTTCCAGACATAGGAAGGAAAATGATTTAAAAATGATTCTTAATAAAATTTGAATGCAATATTAGAATATTAGAAACAAAGGCATGTCTATTATTATCTCTGATCAATGAGGTGGGAGTCAGGATATGTATGGCATATCTTAATGATAAATAATTGACCCCTACCTATGAAACCTAGAATGACACTTGGCCCAGATTATCTTTTTATATTATCAACACTTCACTGAGTAAAGCTTAAGAGTAAGAGTATGTCAGGATACAATGCTCTTGAAGTATGAATTGCATCAATCAGATACATGAAGTTTTATGGAAAGTTTTCAATCGATAAGAACAATGTCTACCATTTAGGCATACTTAAGAGTATGTAGGGATATCACAAAGTTTAGAGACAGATTACCTGGAGTTCTAAAAACAAGTTATTTCTCAAAACGTTGGCCACTATGGATTTATTGCACCCAATATTAACTTGATACTTACTATACTTAACATTTGGTGCATGTATCTTCAGATAATGGAATGACTGTCATTCATTAAGAATGCTGTAGGGAATCATTTCTAAGTCATGGCTTTGGATTATCTTTAAGCTTATATGATATGCTCATCAAAAACCATAAAATACAGTGCCACTTGTATTAGATATGCAACATATATTAGTGCTTTCAAAACACTATTTTGTCCCTTCAGGGTTTGCACATGTGTTATATAAATTATGGATATTCTGAATCAGACATAGAAGAATAGATTACCCTAAATTAACTTTAGGACATGATAATTGTCTACTATGAATGCATTCCCAATACAAAAAGGCTATTTTATGAATGTTAGGAATGATAAATGAATTGTATCAGTCAGAAACTGAAGTTTTCTGGAAAGTTTTCCATAAATTGCAATAGCATAAATAGAGTGCCATAAAAGTACAGTGTGTATATCACATATATTTTATTTGGAGGGTTTTCAATCAATGAGAATAATGACACCATTTAGGCAAATTAATTTATAACTAATATTTTAGATCCTTAATGGTGTATGTGTTCTTTCAAGATTGTTTGCCTTCAGACACACTTAAACATTCTTACCTACTACTGTATCTTGTGATATTTATCATGACACAAATATGGAGACATTTTCAGGGGATCTATCCACAGTGTACCTGCCACCAGGTGAATATATTGCAAGTTAGATGATTAAGTTTTCCAGAACATGAAAACTGAAGACTGACATTAAAATGCAAACCTGAATTTAAATGTGACTTTTTCCAAAATAAATATCAATTGTGATATTAACACAATGAAGTAAAGGGATTTCCCTCTTATTTTAATTAAATACATTTCTGTACACAATATTTGAAGCAATTTTCAAGAAACATGTATGTAAACCTCCTTACTAGGTTCATGATTTAGCACACACATTACTTCAATTCCATACCTACTCAACTTTATCATTTGTGATATGCTTGAACTATTTCCAGTTCTGCTCATCTCTTCCAATACTATTTTAGAACTTGAATGTGTCTTATTTCAGCTACTTGTAAAGTATGGTAGTCTTGTTTTCATTTGTTTTATGAGAGAAAATACTAACCTTCAGCTGTTGAGTATAATATCCAGGTCATTAAAAGGAAGGCTTATATATAGCTTCCTATACACAGGCTGAACTTAAAATATCTGTGTTATGTTGTGTTTTTTTGTTGTGATATTTTCCATTTTCCTCTGCTTTAATGAAGGATATTCCTCTTTAAAGCCACATTTGTTAGATCCCATAGATTTTAGTAATATGTATTATTTCATTCATCTCAAGGTAATTTTTTTAAATTTCCGTTTTGAATTTTTCTTCTTACCCATCTTTTATTAAGCAGCATGTTGTTTAATCTTCACATAGTCATAGTTTTCCTGCTTATTTTTTCCTTATAGTTGGTGTAACAGGGGGACTGGTTCCAGTGAGAGCTGGTAGATATGAAAGAGGACTGGGGCAATAAGCACCGAAAGATCACATCCAGCAGACTCAGGAATTTGGAATTCCTCTTGCAAAGTGTTTCTCTGTGGAGAGTGGCAAATGCTTAAGTATCTCAGCCTGGGATAGGGGGTGCGAGGTGTTTTGGATGTTCTCAACCTGGAGTGGGGCGTGGCAAGTATTTCAGTCTGGACTTTGGTAGTAGTCTCTTGGACCAGGAAGTCTAGGTGCTCTGACCCAATTCAGGCTATAGCTGTTCTCTGGGATGAGCCTCCGATTCAAGCCAGTAGTTCTTGCACTGTGTCCTCAGCTCTGTAGCTCTCCTTCCAATGCCTTCTCCATCCTCAGTACCGCCTTATTCAGTGCTGTGCTGGGTCTTATGAGTCATATGGTGTGTGTGTGTGTGTGTGTCCGTCCATAGCTATAGGGCAAGATACAGGACAACCACTCCTCATGCTGGTGAGTCCTACTGCCACGCTGTTACTTTATTATTTTTTAAAAGATTTATTTATTTATGCACACAAGAGCGGGATACAGGCCAGAGTCCAGGGAGGTGAGAGGATTCACCAGAGACAGAGTGGGGAGCAGAACAGGCAGACTGACCGAAACACACTGCTGAGGGGAGCAGCGGGCAAGGCAGGAGAGGTCTGCTGCGCCATGTGGGTCCCCCCAGTGGCCGGCAGCAGGGATCGAACTCGTGCTGCAGTGGCTGCGGTTTGCTTCACAGTGCGTTGCTTAACCCACTGCAACACCAGGGAGGCCCCACACTATTACTTTAAATGAAGTTCATTTAGAGTTTTCCTTACACCTTTCAGTGGGATTCATTTTCTTATTATGTAAGCTGATAATCAGTTTTATCCTCGGGGATTTTACTTTTTTTCTTTGTGCCTCAATTTTATTGTGAGTTTCCAGAGGAGGTAAACCTGACTTCTTCCCTCTGCAGCCATCTTGCTGGGCTCCCCCATCTAAGAATTTTGACTTTACAATATTGTGAAGAAACAGGAGCTGATTTCAGATCTTCAGCATTTTTTGAGACATGGAAGCTTTAAGGTATCAGTGTGTAGTTCAGGAAATGGTACTACTGTGGTCCCTCTATGGGGATAAGCCCTTCTATGATATTATGTTGGTCCTCACAAACACCTGGCTTGTATCTTAATTGACAATTTCAATTATCCCGTATATGCAACAATTTGGGTTTAGGGCTCAGTTGTCACTGTATGTCCTTAGAATTTAGCATTTGGATATTCAAATTGCTAACTGTAAATTTCTCCAAAAAACCTGCTTGGCAACTAGCACTTTAGAAACAACTTGAGCTAACCCAGTATTCATATAAACTCTGGATATATAATTTAGGCAATCACGTGGTCTATAGAAAATGCCACAGTTGTCAGATTAAACTACCAACCACATATTGGAAAGAGACAGGTGAATTTCTTGGTTTAAAGGATAATATATTAACTCAGTTTTCCAAAGGGCATTATCAACACAAGTCTTGAGAAATGCTAAGTGAAAAGCAAATAAGCAAGTAAAGAAATGAGCAAAAATGGAAAAAAAATTTAAAATGATTACTCAAAGTTGGTAGAAGATTTGTACTGCATTATGATCTTGGAATTTTAGAACTGCACATCAGCATCTTAAGACTGAAATAATGTATAATTTTAAAAAGTAGATTTTGTAAACCTAGAATTTCCCAATCTGATTTGCCCAGGTAACTGTATGTATGTGTTATAAAATCATTCTCAGTGTTATTCTTGAGCTCTTCATCTGTTTGTTTTGTTAATTCCTTTCCAACCTTCTGGAATGGTGGTAGTGCAGAGCACTCAGGTGAACTTGCCCATGGAGTCATCTTAGACTGATCAAAATTAACAAAGACTTTCAAATTTTCTGGATCTTGACCACAGGGCTTGCAAATAATCAGGCAGCATTTATTTTTTTCTTTACTTATATATATATTTGACATCAATTGTGGTTCCCCTGGATTTTCTTCCACCATTTCACCAGTGCACCATCACCTCAGTACCCTTGTGCTCTTTCTGCTCTCAACCCATTCCCTGCCCCCCTCCCCACAAAGTATCCCGGATTTGTCCTTGTCTTGTTGTTGTATTTTTTTAAATTATTCTTTTCCCTGGTCACTTATTTGGTTCCCTAATATTCCTCCTAGGAGTGAAACCATCCGGTATTTTTCTTTTGCCTTCTGACTTATTTTACTGAGCATACTGAACAGCATTTAAAAAAAAATCTAAAGAAACTTATTTAGAGAGTGGGGTGGGGGCTGTGCATTCATGCTAGGAACTGCATCCATGCCATCAAATTTCTGTGGAAAAACTATTTTAGTAGACTTGTCAGCTGGGTGACAGTTCCATCTCGTCTAGGTTCCTGGTGTGGAATAGCTACACTCAGTCATTTCAGCAGCTGGTAAACATCAACAGATCGAGTTACTCATGTTTCTGTGCCAAAGAAGGCATATATCTAGTGAATGGCAACATCCAAACAGCACTCATTACGCACCCAACTCCTGCTACACACAGAGCGTCTGGACAGGGCAGCTGGTAAAGTGTGCAATCCATTTTTCCCATACAGCAGTGTTGCAGAAAACCTGTCTGATGGGATTAGCTGTAGAGTAGAAGCTCTCATCTTCCCCAGGTTCCAGGAATGTAAGCGCCAATCTGGGAAGATTCAATAGCAAAATGTGGAGTAGATATTTAGATCAATGCCATACCCATGACATTTCAAGGATGAAATAATATTCATTTCAACAAATGGGATAATTGGATATATACAACAAAAGAATGAAGTTGGTGTCCTCACATCATGTAAAATTAACTCAAGTGGATTATGAAAAACTGTAAAACTCAGAAGAAAACATAGGAGCAACTTTTCATAATCTTGGGGTTAGCAATAGCTTCTTAGATATGGTACAAAAAACTCAAGCCACAAAAACTGACTGGTACCACACACATCCCATGCTTGCAATACAATTATGAAAAGATAAACATTTAAAGGAGCCAATAACCTTACATACATTTCTCCAAAGAATTGATACAAATAAACAATAATAACATGAAAAGATACAATATCATTAGTTATTATAGAACTAAGAAAACCAGAATGATGTATTAATTAACATTCACTAGGATGGTTGTT
Source organism: Galemys pyrenaicus (assembly GCA_019455555.1). Taxonomy (NCBI): domain Eukaryota; kingdom Metazoa; phylum Chordata; class Mammalia; order Eulipotyphla; family Talpidae; genus Galemys; species Galemys pyrenaicus. The sequence continues at coordinate 2,855,325 of JAGFMF010011922.1, forward strand.
ATATAAAAAATAAATATTAAAAAGTGTTGTTTGGAATAGAATTGAAACCTTCATAAATAGCTACTGGAACTAAAAATAGTGCAGTTACCTTGGAGAAACAGCCCAGAAGTTCCTTCAAATGTTAAACATGAAATTACATATGACCCAGCAATTTAACTCCTTGGTATAGGGAACCATATGTTCATTCAAAAGCTTGCATGAAAATATTTATTGACTCATTACTCATAATATCCAAGACAGATGAAAACCACCTTAAATGTTATATCAGCAAATGATAGAGTAGTCATGGGCAATAAAAATTAATGAGGTACTTACATATGTTACATCAGTGAACCTTGAAAAGAATTTGCTATATGAAATAAGAGTCACAAAAGACCAATATTGGAAGAGTTCACTTATATTAAATAGAACTGATTGATAATTCTACAGGGACATTAAGCAGGTTATTGTTTACATTGGGCTGAGAAGGGTGGGGATAGACAAGGGAATAACTTCTAAAGGGTAGGAGGTACCTAACAATAAATATTGATAAGTATAATCTGGAGTTAAAATAATTTTAGGGTATCAAATAAATCAAACAATGCATTAACTAACTTTATACATAGATTCTACACCAAGCTATGTTATGGAATTCCATTATCTATGATACACAGAGGATTTGATGTGCCCTCTGCTTAGAAATAAGATCAAGAGAAAAGATTAGACATTTTGAGAAGTTTGGTTATTTATTTTTTCTTAATACTATTTTGATTTCATCTAAAGTTTTCCATTCATTCTAAAAATTGACAACCTAGTTGATTGTAGCCCCTTTATGTAGACAGCCAAATTTATTTTCCATGATTTTCAGTGAAGTACATTTATGATATCTAACCACAGACAACTCTTTCTTACATTTTACAAGAAAAAAAAAGATAAATTAGACTACATCAGAATGGAAAATATTTTTTAGTATAAATAATACTACTGCAAAGTGCTTTCAGACTATTTTCATTATATAAGGACTTAACCTCTTAGGAGATGAGCAAGAATATCAATTGATTTCTTTGTTCTTTGATTTTGTGTCTCTTCAAACTAGAGCTAGGATTTCTGAGGTTTCTAATATATCTGATATTTTGTATTTAGAATCCCTCCAATGTGGTAACCAAGAGTTTTGTCAAAAGAGTATAATTCTGGACTCTATACAGAATTATATAATAAGTATCTATAGAATAGGGTTTGATTATTGTATTAAAAACTCAAATTTATTACTCTAATTCTAGCATTAATTTTAAGAAGAATGGATTTAGCTTAATTTACATACGTTCACTGGGATTTCTCTGTTGACTTATTCAAGAGAAATCACATCCAATTTTTCATATAACTTGTTTGTTTCTCATTTTCAATTTACTCCATCAACCATTTTCAGTATATAAGAATATGCTCCAATTGTTTTTGAATCCTGCAAGATTCTATATTTGTACAATATAGAAAAGTCCTCCAAAATTCTAGTATCTGAAAGCAAGTTGACATTTGCTATCAATATTAATTATTATAGTATATGTAAATAATACATGTATAAATAAAGCTATATATATAAAACAGCGTATCATTTTATAGATATACATACAGTGTCATTATCAGTTAACATGTGTTAAATTTTAGACATTTTTAATCCTTGTGTACAAATTATAGAAGAAAGTTTAATGAAATAATTCATGTTTGATGACTAATAAGGTTCTATGAATAATATGAATAATAAGCTCAACATTACTATCAAGTTGGTACTTAATTTAAATAAAAAATAATGTGATATATATTTGACTATAGTATACTGTTCTAGTATGAATAATCTAATTATTGAGTTAAAAGAACTTCCCTCTTTTGCCCATGTATAATTCTGAATTTAAAAAAAGAGATTCCCATGAGACCTCTCTATATGTTAATGACAGAAGTGATAAAACTTCTCATCTAACTTATTAGCATGATTATCCACATACTTCTTAATTAGTCCCTTCAGGGTTGCATTAAATCTTCCCAGTAACTCATTGTGGAAATTATTCCATAGTCTTGAATTGCTTAATCTCAACTGCATTTCTATAGCATTTGAAAGTAAATCTGTGTCCCTGCTAAGAATACTAGTATAGCTTCCTATAAAGAATTATGCCCAGAAAATTCTTGTCTAGAAATGGTACATCAACAGGGGCACAGAAAAGGAACTGAATATTTCATGCCAGCCAATGGAAGCTACTTATCCACGGGTGAAGCGTTTAAAGGGGTTCTTTTTGGTAACTTCTCTTATTTTATGACATGTCTACAAACACAATGGCATCAATTGCTATTATTTCCATAATAGGCAAAGCTTATGAAAATTCTTTAAGTGCCTCAAAACAGATGAGGGAATCAAAAACATGTCTTAATATGTATACAATGGATAGTACTCAGCGATCAAAAAATAAATAAACTCATGCCATTTGCAGCAACATGGATGGAACCAGAAGGGCTTGTACTAAGCAAACTAAGCCAGGAAAGAGAGAAATTCTGGATGGTGTCGCTTATATGTGGAATACAGGAAAAGCAAAGTGTCAGAAAAAGACAAACATTAAATATAGCACTTGAAAACACCATAGATCTGAAACATCTAGAGGGGAAAAGGAAGGAGAAATTAGAACAGAAATTAGCATACGGGGTGCAGGATGATGTGTAAAGCACAATGGACAATGATAGAGGACTGTGGGTACCTTGGTGGTGGCAATGCTATAGTGACTACACTTGAAGGGGGAAAATCCTATACCGTCAAAATGCCAACAAGGGTGTAAAACAAGGAAGAATAAGGTGACAGAAATCAGAAATGTAATTGAGTCTGTGAGGGTCGGGACTGCTACAGAGTTTCTTAGTGATGGAAATCCTCTGTATTTTCATGGTCATATAGTTACCTAAGTACACATTTAAATATATTTGTCAAAACTTATTTTTTTTCTCTAAACATGTTGAGTCTCAGAAGACTTGCACTATCTCATTGACAATTTCCCCTTGATGGATGGCTCCAGAAGCACAGGTCCGGTGACTTCTTGACAATATCACTGATTTATATGCCTGTCTCAGCAGGTCCTTTTCTAGGCAAAGTCACAGTAGTTTTCCCTTGTGTGCATGACTTCTAGCATTCTTGACAATGTTTTACCAACAGTGGTTTAATGTTTTTGTATATCCTTGTCTTCCTGGAGCTTCCATAACTATAATAGCAGGGCTTTTTGCTTCTCCATGTTGTTCTACTCTATTCTCTCAGACCAAATAGGAGCCTGGTGAAAGTTAATTAGTTGTCTACTTGCCACAAGATCCCTCAAGATCCCATAGGGAAGCATGAAGATTAACAACGCAGCATTACGCTTTAGCTTATTTGAACTAATCAGGTCTTAGGGAGAATATTAATCATCTCCCATTCCCATTCCCATCTCAGAACCTTTCTCAAGTTACAATTATCAAGCCCCTCTAAGGATTATTTTCTGGGGAAGAGCAGGTATGATTTCTTAAAGTTCCTGGAGCTAGGCTGCTTGGACAGATGCCCAGTATCTTCTCAGATATAACCTTACTTTCCATGGCTTATAACAATACAAAAGCATACTTTAATCCTGAAAATTTTTAATATGATCAAAAAATTAAATATAGTAACTCCATTTAGTTTAGTAACCAATGGTACTACTGATTAAACAGCCCTCAGTCTTTTATTTTCTCCTAAAGAAGTCTTCAAATGCACCAAGGCTTATTTTTCATTTTCAAATTAAGGTAATAGGAATTATATTTAACCCTAATGTGTTAAATCCTCATTAAGTGGGACCAAGTCAACCAGAATATTAATTTATCTCTGAATAGTTTTTGGATATTTACTTTACTAGAGACAGCAATCTATACCTATTATAAACCTATTTTTTTTGAGTGAAAAACAAAATGAAGAAAAAACAATGACCAAAAAACCCTTTCAGATTATACTTTGAGGTCAGTACTTTTTTGAGAATTCACATTATTTTACAACTCTAATCTTAGAAAATTACTGTTAATATTAGTGACAATTGCATCAATTATCAAGGCAGCATCCCATGATATTCATTACCATCTACTCACAAAGAGGAAAATAGGTCTGATTTACAAACAAAAAGTGAAGCATAAAGAGTCAGGGTTGAACTCACAAATTCTGTTCACCAGAACAACTCGTCATTATGTTAGATTTTTGAAATATGACTCTATCTCCTATGAATCAGAGATCACTTTATTCATCTTATTAGAAGGAAGCATTATACTTTTATTTAATTTCCGAGATACCTTTTTTTCTGGAGTAGTAAATAGAAGTGCGTTGTGAGTGCACCAGGGATGACCCAAGAGGGCAGGTTTGAGTCATTTGAGAAGTGTACCTTTGTTTGTCCAAGGGTCCAGCCACCCACTCAGGCCAGCTTAGACATTTCCTAAATGAAGTAGCAAAAATTCATAATCCTTTTTGTTTTATAGAGAGTATATTTCCTATTGTTTTTAGGTTTCCATGAAAGAAGTGAATACATTTCAGTAGAATAGACAGCTGAAATGCTCTATTTCTTTGACCTTTAAAATATTTTCAACTGTGAACAGCTGGCCACTCTGCCCCTTTCCCAGAAGCTTCTTAGACTGTAAACAGGAGGCAAAGTAGAATTGCAGCCAATCTAATTATGGAATATTGAAAAGGTCAAAGCATTGCCCTGAGCTACAAAATAGTAAGAGATTCATTTAAAATTACACAAAATGTCCTAGTCAGTAAAGGGAATAACAGTAGCTTATATTTCTATAGAATTAGAATTTGAAAGCTATTATTCATACATAAATTTCTGATCTACTAAAAGTGTTAGAGCTCGCAGGATTGTCCAAAAAAGCAGCAGTAATATGAGTTGTGGCAGTTAGCTTCTTATTAAGAGCAATGTCTCTTACTTGTAACATCCTATGTTAGATTTCAATCAGTGACACTGAATCACTATTAGTGTTACAAAAGAGGGACTTAATGTAGGGGTTAATTCTTACACAATTACAGAAATTTACAAACCGTCTATGGAAGGCTGTTGCTTCTGTGTCTGTATGCCTGAAGTTGCTGTAATCAGCAGAACCAATAGTTGGCAAGAAAAGCTGAATGTCAAAAATAGAGTGTGAACAAACTGGAATCCATGACAACAAATGAATTCATGAGAACAAATTAGAATTAGCAAGAACAAACTGTAATCCATGCTTGTCTCCCATTACCTCTGTCCTCAACAACACAGGTAACCTGCAGAATGAGTTGATGCTCTGTCCATTGAGCAACATACACATATCTGAAACAGGATTTAGAGAAATTGAAAGAGGAGACCTGGTAGACACTGGAGAGCCGCAGGATAGGTCATGCCAACTGTGTGACCCAGCAGATCAGCAGCAACACCCAAAGTAGTTCCAAGTCCTGGAATTCTACACCAACCTTCAGAATATGTTTTCCATTTTACTTCTACTTTCCAAATTTTGTGTAAAGTATTCTTGTAGTAAACTCAAACCCAGAACTATATAGGATTCAAATTTAGCTAGGTTGACACAATACAAAACACTTTCCCTTGTCAGCAGAAGCATCTTCTAAGGGGGCTGAGAGATGTAAGAGAACAATGTGCTCCGTTGTATAATATGAGGTATTTAGGAGTTCATATGGATGTCTTCAGCATTATATAGAGTCTAGCCTCTTATCTGTGAGACATCAGGAACTAAATACATTCTATTTGGAAGGAAAATTTTAAAGGGTTTCTATAGGAAAGTTAAGCAAATGAACAAATGTGAAAAGATGTCCCTCAATGTTGAAGATAACTGAAAAGTAAAACATTTCAGTCAAGTGAAATCTACTTATTTTGCCTGCTGCATCCCATAAGAAGCCCTAGAGTGAATTTCATGCTAATAGATAACCATGAGGTTTGCATGTGATGTGGAACATATTTACCAGAGGAAATAGACATATTTGGAGCAGATTCCCTAAGGGGAAAACCTGAGCTATCTGATTGGAAATCCCCAGTGACCAATCAACTTATCATTCAGTTGAATTTCTGAACCAGTGATTTTGAATTGGACTTGAAGTTGTCTTTCTGAATCTTTTTATTTTTATATAATGCTTTAATTTCAGTAAATGGTTTTGCATCCAAAATCCAACTGAGGTAATTTTTCTTAAGTTTGGTTCAGTTGTGTTATTTAATAAACAATATTTGTATCCTATTTAGTAATTAGCATACACTTAAAAAAAAGATTTATGCACACAAGAACCAGGGTACAGGCCACAGGTGTGGGGATTAGAGGATTCACCAGAGACAGAGTGGGGAACAAAACAGGTAGGATGATTAAAATACACTGCTGAGGGGAGCAGGAGAGGTCTGCTGCACCATGTGGGTCACCTCCCTGGCCAGGAATCGAACCCAGACTGTAGGGGCTGCGGATGCTTCAGAGTGTGCTCTTAACCCCTTGTGCCGCCAGGGAGGCCCCAATTAGCATGCACTTCTAATGATATCAGAGATGTCACAAAAGCCCACATGAACTTTATCCATTATATTAGATCACGCCTTCAATAATTTGGTTCCTTTGTAGTTTATTTTTGGTTAATGGTTTTAAATACCAACACTGCACTTGATCTTATCTTTCATAAATGAAAATGTCTCATCTGAAATAGCCCTTTCTCCAATGAGAATCCTGAATTTTACAATACCTACAAAGGAGTCTTTCATTGTTTTTCTTTCCTCATTAATAAACATGCGTTTTCAAGCATTCACCAGATAGTAAAATAAAATTATCCCCTCCCATATTAATATTCACATAGGCAACTTACACAATAGCGAATATTACTGACTCTACACTTAGTTTCACAAAAAACAGGGAGAAAAAGAATTGGGATGAAACAATAACCTGTGGTCTTTCATGTGATACTGTCTGAGTATGATCCAAATAATGACTTTTAATTCTGAGCACTATCCTACAGAGACTACTTTCTCCACTGGGTGTTTCTGGCTCCCTTATCAAATATTATTTTGATAAATGCTAACTTCAGGCTTTGGGGGTTCAACTTGGATTGAAGCATATTATTTTGCTCATAATACACAAGGATCAGATGAATGATTAATTGGGTATTAATGCATATGTTCAACTTTAATTTAGCAGGTCTTTATGATTAGATGCTTTATTTATCCATAGATAAATATTCTTGTCTGTTACCTTTCCAATGTGTCTTAATAGGTCTCTTTCATATAACTTTGTTGGCATTTGGTATTATTAATTACTCTTATCAAGTGGATCTCTTAACTCCCCCAAAATCACATCATCTATTTAAAAAAATAAGTGGAAAATAGTAGTGAAAGTAAATGGGACTATTTAATTTAGAAACTGACATTGTATCCTACAAGTATTATCACTACACAGGAGGTAAGGAGAGAAAAGTTATATTGTCTGTAAAAATTTATTTGAACTCATCTGTGCTACTTTCACCCATCATAAAGATAGATTAATTGAGATCCTACCACAGAGAAAAAATTTGTTAGGGGTGACGGGCTTAACAAAATAAGAAGAAAACATGATCTCGTATTTTCTGATTCCTCAATACTGTGGTACAGAATCTGTGATTGCCCTACATGTAGCGCTAACGACAAGGTCACACTAAAGGCAGTGTTAAAGCAAATAGGTCACCTTTTTCCATTCTACAATAAAGTACCAAGTGGATTGTTTGGCAGAATTAATTACAGACTAACTGGTCAACTGAATCTATCTAAATATTGGCTTTAATAAGCCTGTGGGCACAGAATCATAGATAAAAGTTCACATGCAGCACTAATGGGGAAAGTAGAATGATCAGAAATGAGGGCATAGGTTCCTTGGCTAATCACTTATTTTTATAATTACTTCCTCTTTATTAGTTGGAAATAATATTCTTTACCTTATATACTACTCAAAGTTGTTAGACTAATGGGAAAAATAGATGTGAACACATTTTGTGTAGTTCTGTTTGAAAGCACTTTATAATAGTGCTGGGGTTCATTTTTAGTCTGTTTTGCTTTACATAGCAAGTACACATATATACACTAGTAATCTGAAATGATTTTTTCCTGAAAATATTTATGTAAATAGTGTGGGCATGATGGAGGTAATATTTCAGACATGCTCTGTTCAATATTTGTTAAATAAAAAGCAGAATATTCTGCATTTTGTTGAGAAATATTTATTGAGCACTTACTACATGCCAGATATTGTTCTGTACAAGGGATGTAGAATGTATAAAAAGGACAAATATCTGTCCTCATGGTCAACACATTCCAGTAGAGAAAGTAATATAAACAACAAAATAAACAAGTGAATTTTATGTCTACTACCCACATACCGATCTGCCTACCTCTGTCATCTAAAAGAATAATCAAGGAAGTGAATGAGGAGTGCTATGGTGGTTATGTCCTATTTTGTATAGGATTGTCAGTGACGATATCATTGAAAGCATTTGACATTGGAACAAATAACCTTTAAAAGATGAAGAAGCAAGGCATGCTGATAACTGGAAATACAGTGATAGGTAGAGGAAACAGTGTACAAAACCACTTGAATAGGAGAATTTTCCAGGAATATTACCAAGATCAGGGCAATTCAAGTGAGAGTAAAGGAGGAAAAGTTAATGGTGAGGTTGGAAAAGACACGGCCATGTTGTTTAGAAATTTATAGGCAATTGTACTACTTTGATATTTACCCTGAGAAGAGGAGCCAGTGGAAGTTTATGTTTAAAAGGATGAATTTGGCTACTATGTTGTGTGAATAAAGTGGAGATGAGAGCCAAGGGTAAAAGGAAGAACAGTTAGGGTGACACTGGAATAACAAAGGGCTGATATAAAGGTGATTTAGACAAGGGTGGCAGCAATGGAGGTGGTGAGAATGGTCACACTCAAGATATTTTATGGAGTAAACAGGAGGATTTACTGATAGACTGCCTTATAGGGTGTGAGTGAAAGAGAGGGGTTAAGAGAATGTTTCCAGGATTTCTTTTCCTAAGTAATTGCGAAGATGATCATTCAATAACAGATAATATAGTAGCAGAGAGAAAACTATTATATTTAGATGAAGACATATTAGGAGTTTGGTTTTAGATATCTTAATTTTAGAAGTATATTAGATACACAGAGATAATTTGGCAGTTCATACAGTTCAGGAAACTGTTCCTATTTGGACATATGGGTTCAGGATTCATCAGTATGTAGATATTGTTTAAAAGTCATGGGGCAGGCAAGACCACCGATAGGATGAAATCAGAAGTCCAAGCCTTGAGCCCTGGGATTCTCCCAAAATTAAGAGATTATGGGGATGATGGTAATGAGAAAAGGACACTGAAAACGATCGACTCATAAGAGAACATTCAAGAGCTTTTGGAACAGAGCCAAATAAAGGGGTTCAGGTAGGCTAGTGTTTAACTGTGTCAAATGGAATATACATTCTCTACCATATATGATATTCATTTTCTAAGAAGCATGACATGAGTTGAAAGAGATGACAAAGTCATTTTGATGATGATGATAATAGCACATTTTTATTGAGCACTTTCTGTGACAGGCACCATAATTAGTGAATTACATGCATAACGCACATGCATATAATCCTTGGAATAATATAATCTTTATTCTAAAATAATTCCAATGAGCTTTCCGATCTAATTATTTTAACAGCAAACATGCCATGACATCTTTAATAGGCTGAAATGAAATTCATAGTTAATATAACCTAAGTGCACACACAATTAAAAACTCATCAAAATGCTTCATATATAACTTAAGAGAAGTTTAAAAGTATATTATAAGATGGTAAGTATTCAATATGTAGATATTTGAACTCAACTACAAAAGATGTGAAAGTGAAGTAGTAATTCAATGTCTGTACCCGTATATGATGCATCACCACAAATGTGAAAGCTAAAAATGAAAACCAATTAAGGACTTTTGAAGTGCTAATTCTAATGATGTGCAATTTTCTGAATGATGAGCAGGTTTTGATAAGTTCTAAACAACCCAATGTACAATGTACATTAGTCCCTCAATTTGCATGCTAACTGAATTGTTTAAAAATGGTATTTGTTAAAATGAATCAAATGACTTTGTATGAGTTAGGTTCTAAACAGATGGTTTTCCAGGCTCAGATATTCATTTTTTTTTCTTTATATATATTTGAAATCAATTATAGTCCCTATGGAATTCCCACCACCATTTCACCGGTGCATCACTTAAGTCCCTTGTGCTCTTTTCACCCTTATCCTAGTCCCTCTCCCTGCCCCCTCAACAAAGTGCCTCTGTTTTGTCTTTGTCTTTTTGTTTTTGTTGTGTTGTGATTTTTATTGTTATTGTTCTTTTTGTTGATCCCTTGACTCCCTTATATTCCTCCTAAGAGTGAAACCATCTGACATTTTTCTTTTGCCTTCTTATTTCACTGAGCATAATCCCTTCTAGCACCATCCATGTTTCTACAAATGACTCATTTATCTTTTTGATTGCTGAATAGTATTCCATTGTGTATATAGACAACATCTTCTTGAGCCAACATCTATTTTTGGGTATTTGGGTTGTTTCCAGGTCTTACCAATTATAAATAGTGCTGCAATAAACATAGGGGTACAGGTATTCTTTTGAATCAGTGTTTTTGTGCCCTCTGGGTAGTTCCCTAGGAGTGGAATTACAGGGTCATATGGTAGTTCTATTTTTTAGTAGATTCTATTTGCCATAGTGGTTGGATTAATTTGCATTCCCACCAGCAGTGTAGTAGAGTTCCTTTACTCCAATCCTTGCCAACATTTGTTGTTGCTAGTTTTTTTAGTATGTGCCATTCTTACTGGTGTAAGGTGGTATCTCATTGTGGATTTAATTTGCATTTCCCTGGAAGATTTTGAGGGATGTTGAACATTTTCTCATGTGCCTGATAGCCATTTGCATTTCCTCTTTAGAGAAGGGTCTTGTAAGTTCTTCTGATAATACCACTTACATGAATTTCTAACTGGACATTCAAAGGTTGTTCATGAAACATGACTGTGATCTGTGGTTCCTAATCATCTGTGGCTCTTACTCACTAAATTCTGGTAGAGTTCAGTCCCACAATTGTCGTAACTCAAATTTTCCTCTCAAATTTCCAAAATGCTATCTAGGAGTCAGTATCTTGTCTTTTGAAGACCACTGGTTTGAAATGTGCTTTTGCTCCTTGTACTCTCTCTCCCCTGTGAGTCATAGGAGATAGATAAAACAGCTAAAAAGAGATTAATTAACTCAGTCAGTCAAAAAGCATTAAAGTAAAACATTTCATTATCACAGCAATAAAATAAATTCAAAATAAAGTTCTGAAACAAATGTTTCATGGTTTGTAAGCCATAAAGTGAAGATCATACCTTTTGTGCTGTCTGATCACACCAAAAACCAGTCGCACAAGGGCATTTACTGAAATATTTCTTTGCCATCACACAGAGCCATCCTAGGGTAAAGGCCAGGTTAACCACTACTATAGAACAAAATTATCTGCATTCAAGATTCTTAAATTACTAATTTTATAAGCACAAACAGAGAAGCACCTAAAGTGACTGGTACTAACAATGTCTTGCTTTGCTTTTATGCTGGAACCAAGAAAACTGATGCCATTTTAAAACTTCTGAATCGAAGATGGAGGAAAAATTCCCCCTGATATTAGGCTTAATATCAGAGATAAATTTAGAATGTCATAAAGATTCATTGATGTGAAAGACCATGCTAAATTAATATCCTTTAATCTTGCTTTTACTCCTAGTTTTGTTTTTAATGATTCAACAATGATATAGGCAATTCTGCAAAATGTCCATCTATGTTTACATCAAGATTCTTGTTTATTTGGAGGAAAGAGGTATTCCCTTTTTTCTGTTTAGTTCTTCCTATTTTCCCTTTTTTAAGTAGCCATTATGTCTTTTTTCCTTGATAGTATCGTGGATAAAGACACTCAAATATTCTCCCTTATGTAACTGTCAGGCTTTAGATGGCTTGCAATTTGAGACAGATTTCTAGGAGGTGTCACTTTCAGTGTACTAAACACTAACATCATCGATAGCAAAGCACAGATGACATTTGATCTAGTCAACCCAGTTGCTATTTTTCCTGCCTTAAATTAGAAACTGCCTGGCCCCTTTTTTGTCACTGCTCTTATGTCCTGATCTTTTGTTCATGAAATTCTGGAAAATCTCATTAATATAACTATGAGACTGATAAAGAGGGGCTTATTTGGCATTTTCTTTGAGATTCAATGAATCACATTGGCATAATCAAGTAATGATAACTAGTACACAGATGGCATTGCAAAACTAATGCTTATGAGGAAGAGCAGAGCTAGAAACCAGAAGTGCAGACATGACAGCAGAGAACACAAGCACAATAAGGATGCTGAAAGACAGTGGGATACAGTGACAAAAATGGTTGGTAGAGTTTGGCTTATTATGTTTTTATGAAAATATAAACTATCCAGAAAATTATCAGTGAATAGCAAAGACTAATATTGAAATTATTGAGTTAAACTCTTTTAGAACACTTAATATGGAAAATGAGTAGTTTTGGTCTAGAGAAGTGGTGACAGAACTATTTCAATTACATTGAAGAGCTACTAAGAGGTAGATGTTGATCACCCTTCTTGTATGTGATTCATGTTGGAAAATGCCTGAAAAGATATATATTAGCTAAAACTGAAATTGCTGAAATGCAAGAAAAAAAAGTCTCATAGTATTGTGATAAAACACAGGAAGAAATGAACAAGAGTCCATGAAACCTGTTTCTAGAGCACTTCAGAAATAAAATAGAAAATGTTTTGCCCTAGGTACTTGGAATAAGGTTCCCATAGCAAGTATGGTCCCTCTGTGTCTTAAGTGCCCAGCATTCTTTCTCCTCTCTCTCTCTAATTATCTGTCTATATTTTTGACAATGAGAGTATTTCTATGCAAGGAAAATAGTTATGTCTCCAGTTTTTATCCAATATATGTAGGACTTGGACAGGACTTAAATCTTTCTGCTTTATCATGTGAAATGGCAAACCAAAAGATCAGCGGACAAGAAAATTATGACTTAAACTACTAGTAGTGTAAATGCTGTTTTTTTATTGCTTAATGCATTTAAAATTTAATATAAAATTTTTAATTTACATATATTTGACATCAATTATAATCCCTGTGTATTCCATATCACCAATGCACCATCACCTCAGTCCCCCATGCTCCCGTCTGCCCTCCACCCTTCCCCTCTTCCCTCCCCACCAAGTGTCCCCAGTTTGTCCTTGTCTTTTCATTTTTGGTTTTTGTTTCTTTCTTGTTGTTATTAGTAAATGTTCAGTTAAGGAAGAGTCACTTTTAAAACTTTTTAAATATATTTTACATCATTCTCCATTTTTGTACAGTGTATACTTTGTCCTCCCTGCTGTAGTCCCTGTGAAATTCCCGACACCTATTCGCCCATGTCCCGTTGCCATAGTCCCTAGTACTCTTCCCACCTGTTTTGTTCCTTCTCCCTCCTCCTCCCCCGAAGAATGGCTCTCATTTATAGTTGTCTGTTGATTTTGATTTTTACTATAATCAGTTTTTCTCTGATCCCTTGTTTCCTCTATATTGTTCCTAGAAGTGAAACCATACAATATTTTTCTTTTTCTTTCTGGCTTATTTCCCTGAGCATAATCCCTATGCTGAAAATGGCATTAAAATTAGCATGTTTAGACTTACAAAACTTCATTTATTTTTAAATTTTTTATTTATGCATACAAGAGCCGGGGTACAGGTCAGAGGCATGGGGGGTGAGGGGAGGTCAGAGGATTCACCGGAGACAGAGTGGGAAACAGAACAGGCAGATTGACTGAAGTACACCAAGACTGACTGAAGTACACCGCTTGAGGGGAGCAGTGGGAGAGGCAGGAGAGGTCTGCTGCTCCATGTGCGTCCCCTGGCTGGCAGGGGATTGAGCTCGCGCCACAGTGTCTGTGGAAACCCCACAGAGCGGTGCTCAACATCCTGGGCCACCAGAGAGGCCCCAAAACTTCATTTCTTGAGGAGTCAGAAGTGTTTCCAGGAAGGCTTATCAAAGCCTTTTGCTTTTGTCCTAATAAACTCAAATATGTTTATTGAGTATTTTGTATTGAGTATTCAGTTAGATTAGGTGATTGATTATCATATATAAAAGTGTTGGGTAGAATGATTGGATAAACCATTTTCATAGAGTTGCTGTATTTTAAAAAAGAAGCATAATAAAACTAGATAAACCTGGCCAGTTTATAATTTGTAAGTTACATATAAGACAACAGTAGCCCTGCTTTGCTCTGCACAGACGTGATAGCAGGTAATATTGCAAGGCTCTATAGGAATTTTGCTCTGTGTCTTCTGCAATGCTTGAATAATGATTTATGTTTATTTGCAGCTTTTTCTCTATAAAAAGGAAGACAAAACCACATTCTCAGCTACCGTGTTTTTCTTACATCACTAATTCCCACCAATTAACAAGAATTAGTAAACTATTCTTGAGCTTACTAAAATATGTTTTTATCTCAAACAGATAATTAAATTCCAAGCTAGCAATAATCCTTATTGAAAAGTTAACTTCAAGCATGAAATACACTTTCAAAAATGTCTTAAAACTGTCTTTGGGAAATGTACTGGGAATACATGAGAAAGTTTTCTAGCATTTTTTCCCCCAAGATGAACTAACATATACTCAATTCAAATGAAAAATTCAACTTTTCTCCTTGGAATAAGCTTTACCATATGGAGATTCTAAACTGTATTTTGTGACATATTAAGGATACTGTTTTTTTTCCAGAAAAATATCTCAATACTCAACCAAAAAAAAAAAAACATTAAAACAGGCCTTATGAGATTATACTCATAAATAAAATGAATCCCAGTCAGAATGTTAAAAATGTACAAATGATGACTACATTGTGCTTATAAAGAATTTAATTGTACCGTACAGAACACCTTAAAGAAATACAAGTCCAACTAAAAATGCTATTTACTAAATATAGACCTGCCTACAATTTATAATGGAATTACTGTGATTTATGGAGATGACTTTTTATGAGGGTGGAGTTAATTTGGGAATATAGTTGTGCTAAAGAACTCAAGGCTAGTCCTACTGAATTTTTATATTTTGTTAATCCAATGATGGATCTAGTTGAAAAGGCTTGTGAGATTACTTCAAACACTAAACCAAAGTTAGTATAAATGACATTTAATCCCTACCAATGACACAGAAACTGACTATGCAGTCCCATTTGATTGAAATTGCATTTTTTTAGTGACCCAAGTGTGCTGTAAAAAACAAAGTATACTAAAGTGACAGTGATAGTATTTATGTTTTGATCCAATGAATTCATTGTTGACAGTTCCAGCTATTTTTATCAATAGCTGGCTATGGATATGTTAAATTTTTCCTCAAAGGTAAGGATTGCATAACCTAATAGCATAAAATTCATGTCACTTAGTATATTTGTGGATTAACACAATGATTTTACTGTATTTTTTCTGCTTTTGCATATATTAAAACCATTATGAATGAAATTTAATAGTAATATCTATTAAAATTTTAGGAGGAAGAAAGAATAGTAGTTTTATTTCTGAAAAATACCAGATTATTCAAGATTTGAAGGAGGAGAACAGAGGAACATAATTTCAGCCTGCAAATAAGGTACAATGCCAAAGTTAGTGGGAAAGTTGGTGTGGAAGGGTTATTAATGTGATGTTCTAGATGATAAGTGTATGTTTCTCATGTAGTACATGTACATTCATATATATATTTGTACTTATGTATTTTAGGCATTAAAAAGAATGGGATTATGCTATGTAACTGCTATGTAAAATGAGCTTTTCACATGTTTTAGGCATCTTTCTATGCCTAAACAGATGCCATAGATTTTAAAATTATTTTATTATTGAAGTAACATGGGTTTACAATATTTTATATGACTTAAGGGAATAGGTTCACACCTCCTCAGATGACTATTACCATAGCCCTTCCTCCATCAAAGCACCCATGATCCTACAGCAGACTATTAAGGTCTAGTCTCTTTTTAGCTCCCCTTCTGGTAGCCTTAATTGTGCAATCAGATTTTTGAGATTTATTTTGATTTAACTTTGTTGGTTCCTTTGTTTTATTTCTGTATATTCTACAAATCATCCAGTATTTGTCTTTCTCCTTCTGAGTTATTCACTCAGCATAATCCACTCCAGTTTCATTCCTGTTGTTGCAAATGACAAGAGTTCATCTATTTTTTGTTGCTGAGTATTATTCCATAGTGTATGTGTGTGTATATATGTGTGTGTATACACATACACTAAGGAATACTATATATATGGAATATATATACACACACCACATCTTCATAATCTACTCCTCTGTCATTGCAAATGACAAGAGTTCATCTATTTTTTGCTGCTAAGTAGTATTCCATAGTGTGTGTGTATACATATACACTATGGAATACTATATATATGGAATATATACACACACACACATTTTCCTAATCTCCTCTGTTGTTGCAAATGACAGGAGTTCATCTATTTTTTGTTGCTGAGTAGTCTTCCATATGTAACTGTACACATTCCATATGTACACAAACACCACATCTTCATAATCTATTCCTCTATCACAGGGCATGTAGGTTGTTTCCATAACCTGGCTAGTGTAAGTAGAGCTTCAATGAACATCCTTTTGAATTCATATTTTTGCATTCCTTGTGCAGGTGCATAGATATAGTTTTTAATGATCCCATGGCAATCAATTAAATGAATTTACCCTAATTTAATTAACTCTTAATGATGATCATATAGGTTTTCTTTTTTCCCCACAATTATAAACAGTACACTAAATATCTATGTCTATACCTCTATTTTTAATTCCAATAGAAAGCTTTCCTAGATATTGATTTTCTATATTAAAAGATATGCACATCTTAAAAACTTTTGATAATGCTGAATTAACCTCCAGAAATATACCAATGTATATTCTAGTCACTAATCTATCAAGTATCTTATTTCTCCACATCCACATCTCCCCTAGATATTTTACATGTCATTGTAGGTAAAAGATAATGAGTGTTTTAATTTGGAGTCCATTGATTACCAGTGAATTGGAACTCATCAATAAGCATGAACTCCAGAAATCCAGGCTATTCTCAATCTATTCTGTATCCCTGTTACTTTGAAAACTATATTTAACATTTCCTTGTGAAAATGAGACAATCTATGGCTCAGAACTTTTTGATTTTTTACTTCGGATTGTTATCCTTTGTGTCTACCCTACTTATAGATTCATGGTCTCTGTCTTTATGTACCAGTCCTGACACATTCTCAGTGATAAATCAGCTTTTGGCCTCTACATTTTGATTTCTAGCAAAATATAAATGTATATTAGATTCTGTGTACATTGTCTTGACATGAAGTCTGGCATATAGTTACCATTTGCCCCCAAAGAGAGAATTTTATTGGAAAAGAATACTTAGTCTGGATAAGGCAGAGGATGATGTAACTCTCCTGTGAAAGCCAAATACCTAGGATGATGGACTTCAGGGGACTGAACTACTCACAGAAAAGGCAAATGTGATATTCATTTGTCATTGAATTTATGGAATGAGGTAGAGCTTAATGGAAAGATCTTCAAGCAGTTAGGAACCTTACTGATTCTTACCTTGATTCTTCATACCTGATTTCCTTTGTACTTCAAATTCACAATGAGAAATATTCTTTCTTCTTAGTCCTACATGAAATCTTTGGACTGGCTAATAGCACCAAAACCTGCTTCACATTATATTAATATGGCACCGTGGTCTAGATTGTCAACATAGCCCTTTGATTTAGGATGTAGGGATACGTGGTACCTATTAGATTATTCTTAGTCTGTGATCCTCTGTAGAAACACTGAGGTTGAAAGCACTTCATTTTAACATGTTACAATGGGTTGAAAAACAATTTTCAACATGATCAAGAAAATATGAGCCCTATGACTCATTTACTGGAAAGTTTCCCCTGTGTTACAGAAGTGGACAGGGGAACAAATATGCTCTGGATGAGTTTGCAATTCACTTGGAAAAATAGACCAAACATAGAGGATACAACTGGAAGGTAAATCTGTGGGAGCTGGCAAAATTTCTGTCACAATTAATTCTGGCAGCTGGGATCTTACTAAAACCTCTGTTGCTGGGACTTGTTCTTGGCCTTCTCCTGTCACTTGGGATGGTCAAATCTGGAAGCAGGTTCCAGACAAAGGCAAATAAGTCTCAGAAATCTTTGGTGGCTGTATTAATTAGAATCAGAAAATATGATTTCCTAGAAGAGATCAAATGTGAAATCAATGGCCTGCTAAAATCTACATCTTTCCTACAGGTCAACTAATAATTATTCCATCAGTTTGTTATGTAAATCATGCCTGCTATCAAAAGAGAATGATCCCTCACAGTCTATAAGCACGGTGCCTTTGGAACCACACTGTATAGTGATAAATGGCTCTTTGGAATAATGCCCCCATTTTGTCTCTTACTAGTTAGGCAAGTTTGCAGTGGTTAGAAGACAGGGACTAGAAATTAGCAGTCTGATTTCAAAGTTCAGCTTTGCCACTATTTGTATGATCTTAAGCAAGCTACTAAACCTCTTTGCACCTCATTTTATCTGTCAAGTGAGAATATATTAACTCCTACATCATAAAGCAGTTAAAGTATATATTTGCAGAGGTTTGAACCTATAACCCCCCAGAGTAGGTACAAAGAAGTAAACCTACTTTACCTCAATTAACATAATTTGTAAAAAAAGAACTAAATGAATGTACATATGGAACACACTTAGAACAATATCTAGCACAAAATAAACACTGTGCATATTTTAGTAGTGATGATGGTGGTGATGGTGGACCAGGGATAATTTACATCTACAGTTTAATTTACAGAGCTACAGCTTCCTCAGAGCTACAGTTTTACATTTGTAAAACTGAAGCTAGTGTTACCTATTTCACAGGATTAGTTCAGGGATAAACAGGTAAGTATATAAAGGATTTGCCATATAATATGGACTAAATTAACAGCTGCCCACCAGTCTACACAAGCTATTCTTTATAGAGGAAAAGGTATAGAATATTCAGCAATATTAGCAATCTGGCTAATTTTCTTTTAACATCATTGAACCCACATGCTTCAGCATGGTCTTTAAGCACCTGTGCTATGATACCTTGAGTCTTGATTTGTCCAGCAAAGTTTGTATGTTACCCTCAGTCTCAAGATAGCTTTAAAATATTTATTGAAGATATTTCAAAACCATGGTAATCAATATTCTTGATTGAGTAATTTGAGGTGCTCACAAACACTGAGTCACTTTTCTTATCTTGGAAGGCAGAGTGTTCCTTGGAAAAGCCATCTGACTTACCAAAGAGGTCAAAGACAAAAATATTCCCTGCTTTGTTCTTCTGTTAGACAGCACCACTGCAAAATCCTCTGGTATTCAATAAATGTTCATTGAACTACTTTGATCTTTATCAATTTGTGGTAGACATAGAAATGTGTTATCTAGATCTCCTTTCAAGGAAGGATTTGTTTGTTAACCTACCTGTTGAAAGTACATTCAGCCACTTCAGGGACTCTTCAAAATCATTCCCTGTTAGGTAAAGCCCATATGATGACTTTTTGAGGTGGGATTTTAAAAATGTGGCAACTGTAGCCAGTTTACCAAAGAGCCATTTTAGTTCTAGAGCTCCTAGTGACCTTGACTTGGATCTGCATTGCAGCTCAAACTCTCCTATGTTTAATTCTACTTCCTTCTCTTATCTTCCACAGGCATTGAGCCCAAGGGCCCTCCCTAGTAAATATCATTCCACTAAATTCCAACTAATAATGTTCTCAGAGAATTCAACCTGCAGTATACTCTCAGGCACTATCTGGAGAGTCTATGTGTTTTTGTGTTGGAATAAAAAAAGAAAAGACCCTGCCTTCCAGGAACTCACACTCTTATGGTTATAAAAATGGTTCACACAAAATAACACCTCCAAACTTAGCAATTTGCCTCAATGTTAAAAGAAGAGATTAATTACTGTAAATCAGTTAAGTCAGAGATGGCTTCAAGAATGAACTAGAGCTTGAGCAGGATCTCAAGCTTTAATCTATCCTAGGTTTACTTTAAAGATAAGTTAAATTTACATTAGTGAAAGGAAATACGGAGCGCAACCTTCTTGAAACAGCATGAACAAATGCATCAACCTGGGAAGGATCACGTTATATTCAGTAAAATGCAAGGAAATCTGTTTGACTGGTTCAGACTTGTATTTAGGTACAACTGTGAGAGCTATTTTATATAATGGGAAGTCTGCTTTTGAAGGGTTTTGATAGCTGAGAAATGATTCTTAAATTGGATGAAATATATATGTCTATAACCTCTCACAATTTACTATTTAAAAGATCTTTTCCTCTCATTTGTTTAAACTAATTTTATCTGTTTACTTTCAATGCTAATTGTGTCTATTCAAAAATGGAAAATTATAAATACAGCTTGTATTATATTTCTATTGAACAATGCTGATTTATATCACCACTCATATTTACCACTTTCGATATCCCTATGTGGATCCTCGTGCCAATCAACTCCCCTAGTATCTACTGTTCAATCTCCTAGAATTGTTGTTTCAAAAACAGTCTACCGATTGCTTGAAGAATATGACACAGAGTTACACAGCTTTTCTTTTCTATCCAGAATTGTCCACATCCTATCCTAGTCATCAAATAGACTACCAGTGTCTCAGTGATGAACTGCCATTTCCAGAGTATTCTTCTTACAAAACTATAAAAAATTGCTTAAAGGTATTTCTTTATGAAGAAAACTATGGTTCTACCTTGGCGGGAAATGCATAAAACTTCGGATGTTGTTCATAGTGACAGAAGACCATGATTTAAGACACATAAAGGAATATGAAGATTAATGAGGAGAGGAGAAAAATACTGAAATCTTTCTAAAGAAGGGATTTCAAGGTGATGACCTCTCTTTTCTTCTGGTAAAAAAAAGAGACACTATACTTGGGAAATGGAAGTAGCACTGAACTGAGTGTTATGTGCCTGAATTCTAGTGATTTGTTCACCACGTACTAACTGTTCGACCTTGGGTAAACCACTAAACTGCTCTGAACATCAATTAACATATCCATAAAATGAGGGAAATAAAACCCAAAGATTGTTTAGATCAAATGAAAAAGTATATGTAAAATATTTTTGAGATGTAAAGTTACATATATATAAATATATAAGGGTTTTCAAACTCATCTATCAATAAATACGTAACTATACAAAGTGTATTTTGAAAATATGTATGCTGAAGGTAATACAAGTACTTTTAAAAATTTAGTGGTTGACATCACCCAAAGGTGTATCTATATAAATGAAGTCTTAAAAGTAATTACCCATTTTCAGTGAAACAATGATTATAAACTAGTTGTTTTCAAAGTAACTAGTTCTTTGTTTTCAATGCTGTTTTGAAGCGATGGAAAGTTATACTAGGGGACAGTGTTATAATAGTAGCCTTGTATTTTGGAACAACTTCGTTCCATAGTTGTGATTAAAGGAGGCATGCTTTTACACTAAAAATAGTTCAAGATAAAAGGGAGTATGTGCTCAACAATTCAGTGCATTTATTTGCTAAAGTTCAATAATTATATAGGAAACAAAAAAATGTATATATATAAAGGTTTGTATAGTTCAGTAGGCCTTTTAAAAGATTTAAAGCTATACCATTAATAATTTTCAAAAACAGCTCATTTTCAGTATTTAAACTTAAGTAACTTCTTTGGACATATGCAATGCGTTCATAATCACTTGCTATTAGTTCATTAGAGGAAGCTTTCCATTTTTTTGTTGGTGGTGACTTTTGTTTTGGTGGTGACTCATAATCAGAAAGCTTATCTTAGGTGCTTTGTTTTCTGTTTGTCTTAATTTACAGGACATACCATTATCTCTGAACCTTATGCTGTTACCTTGTTCACTCACTCAGGATTGCAGTTTCCTTTAAAGTAAAAGTGGACTTTCCCAAGTACAAAGTATAAGAAACATCTTTTCAATAAGTGAATGAGTAAATGCATGAATATGGAACTACTCTGCTATAATTTCTTCCCTTTGCTTCTAAATAAATATTCTATTTGTTTTAGATTCCTTTTCTTTTAGGCTCTATGTTTCCCACTCCTGTGTCTTAGTAGCATAATGAAAAGATTAGGGATGATGGTCACTGGTATAGCTGTATATCAAAAGCATAAATACTTGAAAATAACTTCTGCTCTGAGAGCAGTAATTTTCCTTAGTTATCAGTATTTCTCCAGATAGGTTTTTACTGATTGCATTACATCAAATTCGTCTTAACATCTATCATTCAAAAAGCAAATGTATTTGATACCCAGAATCCAGTGCTTAATATTAAAGAATTTGCAACTAGATATTCATGCTGTCCCAGTATATCATTTCAAAACACATTTAAACATGGTGTTCAGTTGTCATTGGTTGTTACCGTGGTAAGCTTGGTCTGCCATAGCAAAATATTATGGACTAGGAAGTTTAAACAATAAAAACTTAATTTCTTACAGTTCTGCAGGATGAAAGTCCAAGATCTGGATACCAATGTAGTCACTTTCTGGTATGAGCTCAGTTTCTGCCTTGGAGATTTCCTTTTCTCTCTGCATCCTCACATGTCTTGGAGATAGAGTTCTAGAATCTTTTTCTTATGAGGGCAATAGTCCCATTATGAAGGTTCTAGTTTCAGGATGTCATCTAAACGTAATTATCTTGCAAAGGCCCCCTTCTCTGAATACATCACATCATAGAGACATTACGATTTCAACATAGGAATCTGGGGAGACACAATTCAGTCCATAACAGTTGGTTAAAACTGATGTTGTCACTGATACTTTGAACTTGTAGCAGACATTACAAACCTGGTGCTGTTAGAAGACAGTTACCCAATGAGCCCTGATGCTTGCAGTGTAATGTTCTAATTTCTTATCCCCAATACATATGTTGCAAGGCTTGTCTCCTAGTTGTCTCTTTTATAAATTCAACCATCAACTTATAGGCTTATTCTCAGTGATTATTATGATTCATATACTTTTTGTGACCCTACTGTAATACATTTGTTCATTCAATACATGTGCTTAAAATGGTCTCCCAGTCCTTCCTCCTTGTGATAATCAAGAATTTTCAATAAGTGGTAAGCATATAGTACATGTTAATTAAGTACTTAAGATATATTATCTACTTTAATCCTTGAAAACACCCCAATATGATTCCTATTTCATAAATAAGAAACCAAAGACTAAAAAGAACAAATGACAAGTTCAAAGTCCTACCACTGCATACATACCACATAATGGCAGAGCTCAAATTCAAAGTCAGTTTTATCCTACACCAAAAGCTGTGATTTAACCCTGTGTTATACTGCTTGGAGTCAATATTCACGAAAAAATTTTGCTTCATAATGTGATTCATTAAATATAGTGAGTGGGTCCAAAGAACATATTTTACTGTTAACTCAGCAACAGAACATATCTGAAGACAGACTCAGATATGTTTGCTTCACCACAAGCAAAATTCATCCAACAAAGATTTCATGAACAAATAGACTCCTTCTATATAGAACATCCTTGTACATTCATAAAATTGATTCTTGGACCTTCTTAAATAAAGAATTATTAGATTTGTAAATAGCTAGCTAGCTAATTTATCCCTAAATAGATATAGATAGATATTACCTCCAATGATCAATTTGATATAATTTATTTTTAGGTAACAAAATCACTGTAAGTGTAATGTTACATATTTTTATGTTTCGATCATGTTTATAAATGTATGAGTGAACTACATAAATAAAACGACCAGATTAAAGTAATTAAAACATGTGCATTTGAAAATTTAAAATTAATATTACCAAATTTCACTCAAAATAACTGTTTCCTTCTTTTGTTTTCTTTTTAATTCCAACAGTATAGCCATGATATATAAAATTTCAGAGCTGTGTCAATATAAACAAAAGCCAGATCTCATATTTTTATTCTGCATTCTTTAATTTAGGATTCTGTTCATATGTTGAATATTATTTTCTCTGTAATTGCATGTTATTATACTTGCTCATTTTTGTGAAATGTTGTATTAATATGAAATAATTCATTATGTGTCAATGAAATCATTCATCATATACCTAAATAAAGCTTTATACATCCTTTAGTTGTATTTTGATACTTTAAT
Source organism: Galemys pyrenaicus (assembly GCA_019455555.1). Lineage (NCBI taxonomy): Eukaryota > Metazoa > Chordata > Mammalia > Eulipotyphla > Talpidae > Galemys > Galemys pyrenaicus. Next base: position 2,879,559 of record JAGFMF010011922.1, read on the forward strand.
CAGTTTCTTAATAACTTTATATACATTATTTTCTGAATACCAGAAGACTGAGTTCACCAGAGTGACATGGGTGGGAGTGAAATTCTAAAAAACAACTTCCTCTATAAAGATTTTCCTAATTTTTCCCCCTAACCCTAAAAACTGTCTTTGTGCTATAACTGTACTTCCCTCTCATATAGCACAAATTGCACTGAATCACTATTATGTATGAATTTCCTACTACTGTGAATAAATTGAGGGTGGAATTTATGTCTCTGTCTCCAAAAGCCATCATCACAGGTCTTGAATATGCATGAATCAATTATTAAAAAAATAGTGCATGACTATAAAGTGTTTCAGAGCACTGAAAAAATAAAAATGATCATGGTTGTTATAGAACATAGAGAAATTCTTTAAAATCTAGGGATTTAAAATAAATTCTAAAATGATGGGTTTTGTAGTAGATTTTCATAGGTAGAGAGAGGCACAGAATTTGTGGCAATACATAGGAAATTTCATGTAAATAACAAAAATCTGGAAATGAGCTCAAGCTACACCAGGGAGGATGGAGAAGTACCATTTTTAAGCATCTTTTACATGCTATAGATTGTGACAGACTTTTTACATAGATTTGTATCATTTAATTTTTGCAGTGTAACAATCCACATCAAAACCTGGTGATTAAAAACAAAAACTAAATGTGCATTTAGTTCATGATTTGCAGGTTTGAAATTAGGGCTGTGCTCAGCAGGGCATTTCTGATTATCTTGGCTGGACTCATTCATATATCTGCAGTTAGCTTCTGGGAGTTGACTTCTTGTCAACTGCTACAATGTGGGTATATGAGTCATGTATTTCTCATCATCCAGCAGGCTAGCTCAGGCTTCTTTTACTTGGTGGCTAGGTTCCAAAAGGGAAGGAAATGTCAAGAGTCAATGTGCAAGCACTTTTCAAGCTTTTGTTTGCAACATGTTTGCTATTGTTTAATTGACTGCAATTTATCACATGGCCAATTTCAATTTAAGAAGTGGAGAAATAGTCTAACTTTTGATGGAAGGAGCTATAAAATAGCATTGAAAAATGACGTACTCAGGAATAGAAGAAATTACTGAGATCTTTTTAAAACAATCTACATCAACCTTATCTCTAATATTTAAAATAACTATGGAAGTAGCTGTCCAAATTCTATTTTAGAGAAGTATAAAATTAAATTCAGAAAGTTTAAATGACTTAAAATATTACATATTGGCATAGCATGAATTCGAATCCAGCTTTGTTAACTCTAAATTCTGTGTTATTTCTACCAAATGAGGTAACTTCCTGGAGAACTGTTACCAGCTGTTGAGAGCCATTGGAGATCCTTGAATATGTTGCTAAATGAGGAAAGCATTATTCCAAGAAAATAACTTCATGTGTGTAACAAAACTAGAGGGACATTTCTCTTAATTGCAGAGACAAGATAATGCTTACTGTTTCAGGCAAGGAAACAAGTATCTCCTAGTACTCTGGAAACATAGTTAAATGTTCAGGACCTGCAACATACTACTAAATTACTATTGGGTTAGTGATAAAATCAAAAGAGAAGTTACAAAATACCCAGTGACAGCAAAAATGAAGACCTATGCTACTAGAACCTATGGGACAAAGCAAAAGCAATACTAAGAGGGAAGTATATAACAATTCAGGACCATAAAGAACTAGGAAAGATCACAAATGAATAATCTAACCTTACATCTTAAGGAACTCAAATAAATAAACACAAACACCCTGAGACATTGGTTGAGGACTTGGCTTCAACTGCAAAAAAAACAAAAACTAAAATGCTTCTGTACTGCAAAAGAAACTCATTAAAATGGGCCTCCATGGTGGCGCAAGGGGTTAAACATTGCACTGTGAAGCATCCACAGCCACTGTAACACTGAGTTCGATCCCTGGACAGGGAGGTGATCCGCATGGTGCAGCAGACCTCTCCTGTCTTGCCTACTGCTCCCCTAAGCAGTGTGCTTCAGTCAATCTGCCTGTTCTGCTCCCCGTTCTGTCTCTGGTGAATCCTCTGACCCCTCCATCTCCTGCACCTCTGGCCTGTACCCAGTTCTTATATGCATAAATAATTAAATCTTAAAAAACTAAAATGAAAAACACCATACAATATGGGGGAAAATATTTGCATATTTTTTGACATAATCTTTTTTTAAAAAGATTTATTTATGCATACAAGCACTGGGGTACAGGCCAGAGGTGTGGGGAGTGAGAGGATTCACCACAGAGAGCGGGGAGCAGGACAGGCAGATCAACTGAAGTACACTGCTGAGGGGAGCAGCAGGCACAGCAGGAGAGGTCTGCTGTACCATGTGGGTCCCCTCCCTGGCTGGCAGCAGGGATCG
>JAGFMF010011922.1:2890413-2922468 GCA_019455555.1 Galemys pyrenaicus
CAGTCTGTCCTTGTCTCCTCATTTTTGGTTTCTGTGTCTTTATTGCTGTTATTGTTATTATTATTGTTCTTATTCCTTTCCTTGATCCTCCTTTGGTTCTCTGAGGGAGGAACCATCTGGTATTTTTCTTTTGCCTTCTGACTTACTTCGCTGAGCATAATTCTCTCCAGATCCATCCATGTTCCTATGAATGAATCTAGTTTTTCATTTCTGATTGCTGAGTAGTATTCCATAGTGTCTATGTACCACAGCTTCCCGATCCACTCATCTGTTTTTGGTTAGCCCACATTCTTAAGTGCATGCGTGAGGACTCACAACTTGGGTCACCCTGTTCCCAAGGGGCTTCCCTGTAACATACTCTCTCACATTTTACTATAAGCATTCAAGAAGAGAAACATATCTTCAATTCTTTGCTTAGAGATCTTTTCAATTTAATGTCCAACTTCATTGCTCTTAATTTCTGCCTCCCACAAAACATTAGAACACAGTTCAGTCCCATTATTTTCTACTTTATAACAAGGATCAGATTTCCTCCAGTTTCCAATAACTTTTCTCATTTCCATGTGAGACCTCATCATAATGGTCATTACAGTGGAACCAACATTCTGTTAATGATTTCTTAAATATTCTCTAAGAAGATGAAAGTTTTCTCCAGAGCTCTATTTTTTTTTCCTGAGCTCTAACACGCTTTCCAATTTCCTTCATGACTCTATCGACTTCTTTTACCATGCACCAAAGGACTTTTCTAGCCTTTACCTATACCAGTTCTGAAGTCACTTCCAATATTTTAGGTAGTTGCTACAGTAGCACCCCCATTTCTCAGGAACCAATTTCTGGTTTAAGTCTTTGCAACTATTATTAAGAAAGTACCATCATAAACTGGAGCCAGACTTAAGAACAGAATTTATTCCAGAAAGTTGCAGATGGAGTAATTTCCTTTCTCAGAGTTTGGAGGCTAGAAATATGAAATCAGGACTAGTAGAGTCAAGTTTTAGCAAAGACCTTCTTCCATGTTGTAGAGTATGGACTTACATGACTTAGAGATCACAAAAGACTCTTAAAAGGACATTCTCCTTCATAGAATCTCCTCTTCATGACCTCATCTAATCCCAGTTACTTCCGAAAAGTCTCACCCAATGCCCTTATTAGGGTGCAGGATATTACCAAGTTTGGGGGTGCACATTCAGTCAATAACACTATCATTTCTTGCTGGAGTTAACGTAGTAGTCTCCGAACTGATCTCTTTGTTCCCCAAAACCTATCCTCTTTTTTTTCAATATCTATTTCTTTATGCATACAAGAACTGGGGTACAGGCCAGAGGTGTGGGTGGTGAGAGGATTCACCAGAGACAGAGAGGGGAACACAGGAGGCAGACTGACTGAAATACACTACTGAGGGCAGCTGGCAAGGCAGGAGAGGTCTGCTGTGGATCACCTCCCTGGCCGAGGATTGAACTTGGGCCGCAGTACCTGCGGATGCTTCATAGGGTGGTGCTTAAACCCTTCCCCACCCAGGGTGGCCCTAAAACATATTGTTAACAGAGCATCATGAGATATACATTTATAATAAAAATCAGATTATGCCTCTTCCCTGTTCACAGCACTCCACTGGCTGATTGTCACACATAAATCAAAAGTCCTTCTAATGATTTTTCATGCTCTGTATTATCAAAACAAGTTTACCTCTTTAACCCTCTTTTCGTTTTCTTCTTCCTCAATAGGCTCTAGTCACAATGGCTTCCTTGTTACAAATTTCCCCAGTGCATTGCACTGAATGCTTCCTGTGGTAACTGTGTGAATCACACTCACTAGATTCAAGTCTGTTAATCAAGTCTGATTGTTAGTCACTTCCTTCTCCTATAGGCCTTTCTGCTGACTCTGTCTAAATACCTACTTTCATCTCTGTTCTCTAAGTAGCCCTTTGTTTCACAGCTAGCATTTATTATTAAAACTTATTTAATAACATAAGATAATAGGTATTCAATATATTCTTGTTGACTATATATTGAATGAATAGTACGAAAAAACCCGAGAAGAGTGACTTAATGAATTGGAGGACAAACATCTAGAATTTTACCAGATGAGAGCATAAAGAGATAGAGATAACTTATCAAAGACAAACTATGGGAAGTGTAAAATACATCTACAAATCCTAACACTTTTCAAATCAAAGTTCCAGGTGGAATAAAGAGAGTGAGATTTTAGGAAAAACTATATAACTGGAATTTTCTGAAGAATACACAGAATGTCCATTTCAACAAACAATAAAGCCACACAGAGATACATTTTGGTGCTATTTCAGAAATGTTGAATACCTAGGAAAAAAGACCTAAGGAGAAGAATACCAAATTTTTATTGAAAAAATATAGACACTTATTAAATATATACATTTATTAAATGCTAATAATTTATGAAATAAGTTAATTAAATTCTTAGCATTTAATAAAAAAGGAATATTCACTTTTTATTCTTTTCTTAATTTGGATTTTATTTTAGTTTCCTAAGGTACAGCTTAAATTATTTAGACCTCTCATTTTATCTAATATATGCATTTAATGGTATAAATTATCCTCTATTTCTTTTCCTGCATCACACAAATTTTGAAAAGCATTTTCACATTCATGTTTAGTTCAAAATATTTTGATGTGTACTCCAGATACTTTGGTGGCAGGAGCACTATGGTAACAACATATGAAGTGGGGGGGTTTCTACTCCCCAAATACAAAAAAAGTGATGTAAATAAACACTAACCTCTATCAAAAAAATTAATAAAAGAAAAACAAAGCAAATGAAAAGAAAAATATTTGACTGTAAAAAATTGAAAGAAGGTAAAACTAGAGTGATCAGTCACTCACCAAAGTAATAAGTTCATATCACTCTGGAGGCCTTTCTTATTTGGATGTTTAGGAACATTTCCAGATTGAAGTTGGAGTTTTTACAGTCAAACATTTTTCTGTTATTGTTAAGTAACTAAGAGCAAACAGGCATCTGACCATCCATCTGTTTTGGCTTTATTCTATCAGTATTATTCCTCTCATATCATGATTTATTAATGTTTCCACTAAATTATGAAAGCTTATTTGGCAAGTTATCATAGCAACAATTATGAACACTATATCCCCTCCGAAGAAAAAAACTCATAAAGATGGGGGAAATTACTGATTAAAATAGGAAAAAGAGCTTGATTCTGTAAAGATACAGTGATGTTATTTCCATTGACAACATACAGCAATGCATTCACATGACAGTACCTGCCTTAACATGATAATAAAATAGGTACCTACTAAGCTAGCAGAGATAAATTGATAAAAAAATTCCATGAGGCAAACATACTTGTTTTTGTTGTATCTACATCTAAAGGAGCATCACACAATGCTCCTGTACCATGATAACTTCATGATAGTGGAATAGTCATTGTATTAATGTACTGTTAGCATTGCTTCTTTCAACAATCTTGACTACCAAACTCAACCTTGAACTGGGAATGGCAGGTGTCTATGCCTAGATAGGACCATCTACCCTAACACGATACTTTATATTTTCTAGAAGCAGCTGCTATCTGCTATAGTCCTGGAGGAGTGCTAAGCATGTTCATGCTATCACAGGTCCTCTTAAAAACTGCCTGGTTGCAACACAGTATTCTGCTAACAAGGAGATAATTTTAAAGAAGCTGTCTTGATAACTTAAAATGAATTTTTACTGAGCAGAGTTTAATTATCCTAAAATAAATGTCTAAAGGGATCAAAAGGGTTTGATACTAAGAGCGAACTGATTAACCACTGCAAGATTTCAGCTTCAAGGTGAAAATGTGGGTAGTTCAGTAGTTAGGATTATGTTGTGAACCAGTTTTTTGTATCATTCATTTCACAAATTGAACTATACAACTCTGAATGGACCCATCATCCCTATGGAAAATGCCCGTTAGGTCAAAAGAGAGACACATCCTCAATAGTGGTTTTTACTGGGAGAAAACTATCCAAGAAGAAATAACACATGAAACCTTTTTCTTTTCCTTTCACTCTTTAGTACTAAAACATTTCTCTAATCAAAGGGAAAAATATACTGTAGAAATGGAAGAGGAAGCAGGTAAGTGTGAATGGAAAGTAGAAATATTATTTCAAATCAAAGAAGGGAATAACTGCAATTTGTACCATTTGCCAGTTTCCCTTGACAAACTACATGAGGTCACTGAAAGAGAAGAGTTGCACAGCAGCACACCACTACAGAGTCTCTCCATCACACACATGCACGAAGTATATACACTCAGGAGCAAGATAACAATAAAAATACTGTAGAATCATTAAGAAGTTATACGTTTTTATAAACAAGTTTATTTTTAATATAATTTACTTGATAATTCACATAATCTACATTTTGAAATTAATGATTGCATTTTATATTTAGCTTGCAAAATTATTGAAAATTTAATAATAGGCTCTCCCAATTCCACACAAAAAGGTTTTAGCAAACCACTGGCTGGACTAAATAGGGCAGGGCTAGTATAATTAAATAAATGTAGAATTATATTTGGTTGATGAGGACAGAGGTTATGCTTCTTAGTAAAACAATTTCTCTCATTCTTAATATTGGGTAGCTCACTCTCAATTTCAGAAGGAGAGCTTAAGGGAAAAGAGTAAAATATGATTTAGACTATTCAAATAGGATATCATTTGGGAATTGGTCGCTCAGTGTTTTCTTTGAGATTAATATTAATCACATAAAATGTTGAAGAAACCCCAAGGTATATTCTGGGGCATAATCAGAAAACAAACTAGAGTCTAAATATTTCTTAAAAAGGTCTGCAGCTAAAAGAACAACAGCAATGTGTTTGGGAACTTCTCATTTTTTGTCTTTTATTTATTTTTATTAAATTAATTTATTTATACAGATTTAATATCAATTGTAGTCCCCATGGAGTTCCCACCACCATTTCACCAGTGCACCATCACCTCAATCCATTGTGCTCTTTCTGCCCTCATCCCACTCCCTCCCCACCCACATTGTGCCTTTGAATTATCTTTCTTTTTGTTCTTGTTGTGTTTTTTTAATGTTGTTGTTCTTTTCATTGAGCTCCGTTTTTGTTTGTTTCTTTATAGTCCTACTAGTGAAACCACCCAATATTTTTCTCTTGACTTTTGACTTATTTCACTGAGCATGATTCCTTCTAGCTCCTAAATAAATGAATGGTGCTGGCAAAACTGGTCTGTCACACGCAAAAAAATGAAACTAGACCACTACCTTACACCATGTACAAAAGTCACCTCAAAATGGATAAAAGATCTAAATATAAGACCTGAAACCATAAAATATATAGAAGAAAACAGATAAAACGCTACAAGACTTACATCTCGGTAACGCCCTTAATAAGGCATCCCCCAAAGCAATAAAAATGAGAGAGAGGATAAACGGCTGGGACTACATCAAGTTAAAAAGCTTCTGTACAGCAAAAGAAACATTAACCAAAACAAAGAGACACCATACCAATTGGGAAAAAAATCTGCGCTACACACAACTGACAAGGTACTGATCACAAAGATATACAAAGAACTCACAAGACTCAAGAAAAACAAAGTAAGCAATCCAGTCAAAAAATGGGCAGAAGACCTCCAAAGCAGACAGGCGCATGAGAAAATGCTCAAAATCTCTCATAATCGGGGAAATGCAGATTAAAACCACATTGAGATACACCTTACACCAGTAAGAATGGCACATATCATTTAACTTTTAAATTAAAAAAAAAAACATTCATGGGCATGGGTAAGGAGCCTCAAACAAGGTAACTGAACACTCTTCAGGGAAATCCTTTGCTCCACTGAATTTCTGGAATAGATGAGCAAGGAAGTTAGAAAACGTCTATGCAAGAAGGTTTCTCAAACCTTGCATAATAAACTGTGACTGTTCAAAGTCCAATATCACATATTCAGAAATATTAGACATAATTATATAGATCATAATTCACGATCCACACACACATAAACATATTGCTCTTATCACAGAAAATTTACCTGCGGTAGTAAGTCTAGCAATGAATCCAATAATGCTTGCTCAATCAGTAAGCCAATGTTGGTTTGCTGACACAAGCTGCTTCATTATTCTGACAACAGTTGCATACTTATATATAGTTCAGTGTATATACACCCCCCTTATGAAGTAACTGAAAGATCAGATCATAGATTTGGAATCATTAGACTACACCAGTCCCCCAAAGTAGGTATTTTAGCCAATCAAGGCAATCTTTCCCACTTATCTCAAGACCACCCTAGGATCTTGCTCAACTCAGTTTTACAGCTTCCTTCAAGGACCGGGAAATTTTAAGGTCACATTCATCTATAAGGATGATCTATAAGACTCACTGCAAATGTTAATCTTACCTTCTCAATTCTTTACTGCTATTATTTTACTGTTTCTCAGTCTCTATTACTTAAAGAAACAAGTAAACAAGCAGAGATATTTGAATCTTTGCACACTTACAAAGAAGACTAAAGGGAAACTAAATTTGTTAATTTTCTCAGCAGGATACATTGACCATATAGAGTGGTCTAAGGAAAAGGCCTACTCAAATTTAAAATATAGGAAACACTCATTATCTGCATGCCCTAGTCCTCCATAAAGAATAGGGTATACTTATTTTACTCATTGTGGTAGAATTCCTAAATTGAATAATCACAGTAGGCCAGATGCCAAAAACTTATTGCATGTTTATAGCAAAAAAAATTTTAGGAATGCCCTGTGCATGGGAGATTATAAATTGGTTATGGGGTTTAATTAAGGAATTTTCATTCCGCGATCTAAACAACGGGGCTTTGGGATTAGCAATTGCTGTCTGTTCACATCAGTAACTGGCGGTGATTCTTCTAATCATATGAGGACATATTAGCATATTGTACATTGCAAGACAGTGCTCCCAATAAAAAGTGACAAAAGGTTTCTGAACTCAACATCTGTCACCCAGAATGCACGGATGTCCAGAAAGCATATCCAATTTATTTATAAAACATCTTCTTTCCCTGGAGATCTTATTTATTTTTGTTTGAAAGCTACTAAAATTTACAACACACAACAAAGCTTACTTTCTCAAGGTCCCAAAGGAATTTTGAAAAACAATCATTCTTTAATCCTTGGATGTCATTGACAACATAGCTATGTCCACATAATAACTGGAAAATGTTTTAGAAGCAGAGTAAGTATTACCAAGTATTAGCTGAAGTAGTTCATTTATGCAGGATTCTCATCTACTAACTTTTCTTTGATATTTCCTGGCACCCGTGTAGGTATTACCATTACATATTCTTATAGTAGTACTGTTTTATAGATTGGATAGAAAACACAAATATGATAAAACTAGCTAGCTGTCATTTGGCAGAAATAGTTCTTCATATATTTGAGAAGTGTTTTCTAAGAAACATCAGACCTTAACATGGTTATTCATTTACTTTACTAATATTTAAAGTGACGAATTGGTGCCAGGCAAAGCACTGCATATGGGGAAAAACAGACATAATCTCTCTTCAGAAATTTCAAGGTCATGTGGGCCCCAGATGATTTATAATACAGACCTATTCTGTAAATCCAGAATTTATATTGGCATACTGAAGCCCTTAAGAAGTTCTGCAATAAGAAACAAGCAAATAACAACAGCAATAATGACAAATCCATTTGCTTAACTGGGTGTTTCCAAGCCAGTTCACATGAAACAAGTGTTCTGAAGATCTCACACTGGGACAAATGCATCACAAAAAAAAAAAAATAGAGCTATAAGGTATAAGGGCAAGGGAGTGCAACTTATTTTTAGTGCTAACTATTCTTCAAAGATTATGAGACCAAATTCTACAATAATCAGAACATCTGAAATGATGGAGAGTTTATTCATGGGCACACATACACAGACTAGAAGAGTATATACTACCAGTTGTTAGTTGACTATGTTTTATATCAGTATAGATTCTGGGTAAAGGCCTATAGCTGGACTGTCCTTGCTAGAGGGCTTAATAGACCCACTCCCCCAACTGCTGAGCAAAATTACTCTTGGTGTTCCTTTCACTCAGTAGTTAATTACATTTTGAACCCTCAACCATAAATAGAAGAAGGGTAGTGAGGGATATTTTTATAATCCACAAATGCCCTAATGCCCTGACTGGAAATCAATCATATTGCAAACTACATGGCCCCTGGCTTCTTGAGGGACAAATGATGGTGCAAATGAAGTCACATTGACATTTTCTGCCTAAATTAGACTGAGTCAGTGCTTCTACTTGGTTCATCTCATAGAGGATTTCTTGAGGTTTTTGGGATAGCAGAGGAGCTCTTTTTTGGGGGGAAATCAGTGAGAGCAATGTTCACTAGACAGAGGCTGACATTCCTGGCTTACCCAGCTCACACAGCTACTTTAGCATATCCATACTTCACTGCTGTCTGAAGCCACTGCTCTCTATCTAGTCAAAACGAACTTCTTCCAATTGAAGAATGTGCTATGCTTCTCTCAACTTCAGGTCTTGTTAACTCACTATGCCCTCAATCTGACATATATTTTGTTTGTCTCCTGTCAAGTATAACTTAGTCTAGCAAACATTACTTGACTATACAAGAGAGTTCCCCCCATGTGCTCATATAGCACACTGTACATGCTCATATTGTAGCACTTATCAAAAATCAAATTGTTTTAATAATTTTCTGGGAGTTGAGTGGATCAAAAAGATGTGATATAGATACACAATGGAATACTACTCAACAATTAAAAAAGATAAACTTATGCTTTTTGCAGCAACATGGATGGAGCTAGACAAGATTATACCAAGTGAAATAAACCAGAAGGAGAAAGATACTCAATGGTGTCACTTATAAGTGGAATACAGAGAAATAAAACAAGGTGTCAAATAAGGACAAATATTAAGATCAACCCCTGAAAGCTGACTATAGATTTCAGGCATCCAGGAAGGAGGGGGAGTAGAGGAGAAGAGGTGAAAATGGGGTGGGAGTAGGGCTGTTGGGGTGAAAGCACAATGGACTGTGAATTATGGTGGACTGTGGTTTCTTTGGGGTGGGAGTGTAGTTAAATTGACCACACCTGAGGAGAGAAATTCTATTCTGTCAAAATATTAACAAGGATGTCAAATAATGGTACTTTATTTAGATACATTAAAATTAAAAAATAAAAAGAATGCAAAATAGGGCATAAAGAGCACAAGGGACTGAGCACAGGTGAAATGGTGGTGGGAACTCCCTGGGGACTACAAGTGATGGCAAATACAATTAAATAAATCTAATAAAAAAGTAAAAAAAATAAACTAAGAACATTAAGATAAATGTAAAAGAAAAAAATAATTTGTTGCAAAACAGGTAAACAGATCCTTGTGGAGAGGGTGCTAGAAAATTACCTATTCCTCTGTTCTTTCAAGTACTCAGAGACCTCATTCTGAGATTTGACTGTCTCAACTGCTACATTTTTTCTGGGCTCTCCTAAATATCATTTTATGCTCTGGATTTTCCTGTCCTATCAAATTTTCTTTGTCTTGGGTCTGATTTCTTTAGAATTTTGCTCTATGCTAAGTTGCTAGTGACTCCATCAAAATTTTTGTAAAAAGCACATTTTAATTAAGTTGTGGGAGGAGGAAATTTTTTAAATACATAATTGAGGGCATATGTACAGACTTTTTTCTAATAGCTGGTGATTCGAAGTGAACAGACTGCAGTAACAGTGTAACAGGTCATGCTGTGGTCTACACATCACACTACAGAGTAGCTGGCTACAAGACTGTCACTTTCATTTGACCTCCAGTATTAAATATTTCTCTAATATAAATAATTCTCACTCTGGATTGCAGCAAATAAGACTCAGTCTAAAGCAGATAAGTGGGACACATGTATCTCTCTAGAAACCAAGTCTCCTTGCCCCAAATAGCCCTCATCACTGCTCCTTACTTTTTCTGTGCACAGCACCACTAGGAATGACCAAAAAAAAAAGCTCTCTGCATCACTTAAAAGAGAATGAGGCTTCTGACTGTGAGATACTGAGCTGTTGTTAATGTGAGATGACTGCTCTCTTGCTCTCCTGATTCAAGGACTAACGTACTGAACTGTACCTGATGAAAACCACATATTGATGAAGGGAAAGGTGGGAGACAGGATCTGGCAGAAAATGAGCTAGTCCACCTGAATAAAAGCACACCATAGCAGACAGGAAGATTCGCTACCAGAGCTGAGAGCAAGACAGAGAGGAAGTAAGGAAAGAAGGAGGATGAAAGAAAGAGGGGGATGAGAGGGGGAGGGAGAGATAGAGAGGGAGAGGGAGAGGGAGGGAGAGGGAGGGGTAGCAATGAGTTAATTTAAAATATAAGGGTTGGTATTTAAAAAAAATAAGGGTTGGCATTATGTGAGGATCAGTAACTATTTAAAATAAACAAGAGCTCTAAGCTGCATCTTGCGAACCAAACCAAACTGGTCAGCTGACTGCTCTTGCAACTATTTTGTTGGGATATAATCACACATTTGCCCATTCCTATGGTTGCTTTAACATTACAGAGGTAAAACGTCATTGCAAGGTGCTCTTATAGCAGCGCATGGAGACTACAGTATTTGGCTAAATTCAGGAACAGACCATAAGGAAAGTAGTTTGCTTTCTCCAGGGATGGAGACAGAGAACCAGCAGCAGGCCCATGGTCACCACCCCGGCACTTCCAAACCCAGAAGTATGGGACATGTAATCCTCTTTCTCTAAGGATGGGAAAAGTCCCATAACCTCGGGAAGTAGGGAATATTAATCCCTTTTACGACACTCAGTAGTCTACCTAACTAAACAGTCTGTAAATCTATGTTGTTTACAGTGCAGCTCAGGGGCCAGTGAGATCGCTGCTTGTGAAGCTCCCACGTGTACATAATCTCAAAGGCCAGTTCCACTGAGTTTTTCCAAAAAGACTGTGCCATACATTTGAACTTTTCCCACTGACAAGGCTTCTTCCAACTTTGATTCCTTTAAAAAACAGATCGTGGATTGCTTAAAAGTCCATTTAAAAAAGTTTAAGGGATCATGGCCATTTGAGTTTATTTAGATTTGGGAAAATATCACTAGTGATAGCTATCTCAGTTCTATAGACTTCTGAATTCTCATAATTTTAACTGATTTGTTCCTGGAGTATATGTGCATTTGTGTGTGGATTCATACTAGTATACCTTTTTTTCCCATATTACTTCATATTTAAAATTTATTTTTTATATTTGTTTTTTATTTATATATATATTTTTACATCACTCTTCCTTTTTATACAATGTGTGCTTTTTCTTCTCAGGTGTAGTCCCCATAGAATTCCCACCCACCACCAATTCACCTGTGCACCATCACCATATGCTCTTCTCTTCCCTGTTCTGATCCCTCTCCCTCCCCCTCTGCTGCAGAAAGCCTTTATGTGAAATGAAACACATACAAAACTGTACATTGCTGTCCCTTTAGGGGCTGCTTCCATTGAATTTGCTGCATAGTTAAAACAGTAAAGTATATTTATATTTTGATAAGCAAGACAATGTGGGAAACATTTCAGTTTATCACCAAAAAAGCTGGATTTTTGTCCCTTGCTTTGGTTTATAGTAGTTGAAGTATAATTAGTTGCTATAATATGTAAATCATTTACATCAGTTTTAAAACCAAGACCCAAGAAGGAAATTGTGAGTTCATTTCACCACTTACATCTCTTTAGAGGTTATTGGTAGATTTGGATGTTTTGCATATCTCTTTTTCTTCTATGCCAGTTTGGGATTTTTCTCCTTATATTCAAATTTTAACTTTTTAGCCAAAAAAGAAATTCAAGCAATCCTCTCTATCAGAGATGCCACAATGTTATAAATGATAGAAATTGAGAAAGTTAAGAAAGACATTCATCATAATTAAACACCACTTATGTACTAGTAGTCAACTTATCATAAAAAAGGAGCACTTTAATGAAATGAGAATAATGACAATAATAATGAAAACAAAGCAATAACACTGCCAGGACCCAGGGAAGGCAGCCAGACAGGTGCTCAGACATGAAAGCAGTGGCTCGGAAGAAAACCAAAAAGTTGACTGGAAACTGAATTAGATTTAGGTGACTTCCCTGGCTATTTATTCTTTCTTTTTTAATTTTTTATTTAATTCTTTAACCACTTATCATATTTAGAAAAAAGTTAAGGTTCATGATACTGACAGGGAACTGTTCGCAGTCTGTGAACTTTCCCTAATACCAGAGACAGAATGTCTTTCCTTTGTTTTGAATCACTCCTCTATTTGGTAACCATAGCAATTCAGACACTTTGGAAACATCGAGAATTTCACAGTGCGATTCAGTACATGAAGACTCCAAAGCAGTCTCACTTCACCCGAAACTGAAAATATATGTAAATCCAGTGAAATTCCAGCACACTGACATGATGATGGAGTGGGTATCTGGTTATTCTTATTCACACCAGTGACTTTCATGGTTTTTTGGGCATGGAAATCTTTTGTAGATGTCTAAACTAGATCAAGCAAACATGATCTGGTTGAAAGTGGCAAATATACAACTTTTGTCCACATAATCCAATTTTCTTTCCTCATTCCCTTGTCAGCTTCCATGTTGCATAAAACATTGTATTGACTACATTCAAGTTATATTGCTATTTTTAAAAAAGATTTATTTATTTATGCATACAAGAGCTGGGGTACAGGTCAGAGTTGGGGGGGAGGTGAGAGGATTCACCAGAGACAGAGTGGGGAGCAGAACAGGCAGATGGAGTGAAGTACACTGTTGAGGGGAGCAGTGGGCAAGGCAGGAGAGGTCTGCTGTGCCATGTGGGTCCCCTCCCTGGACAGGGATTGAACTTGGGCTGCTGTGCTGTGGATGCTACACAGTGCTGTGTGGTACCCACTGTGCCACAAGGGAGGCCCCTGCTCTTTTTTTAAGTGATATTTTTGAATCGATAACTGAATTAGTCCAATGAAATCTATGAAGGGATAACGGTGAAGAAGTTTTTAAAACGCTATATACTTCACAAGCTTTAAGGATGAGAAATTTCTGGAAGATAGGAGGAATACTAAATGTACACCAAACAATGTTTCATGTTTGTTTGAAGATACAGATAGCCCTCCTGTTCCCAGCATAGTCTTAATGCCAAGTGTCATCATTTTGCTGCTGGAATACCTTAAAACAGGTTTCCAATATTTCAATTGTACAAGAAATGCTTTTTATTATAATGCTTATTATAAATGAATTTATGACTCCTGACTATGAGATGCATTTCCATAAACAAGATAAAGTTAACTACTTGATATCACACATGTAGGTAAAATAACACAACTAAAATACAAATTCCATTTTTATCCAAAATCTGTCTAGATTTTTTTAAATAAAGAACTATGAACAATTCTTATAACTATTATTTATGATACCGTAATACATACTTGAAAGCTTATAAGACAGTAGATCTTAAAAGTTCTTATCATAAGAAAAAAACTTGTTAAGTATGTAGGGTGACAGACATTAACTAGATTTATGGTGGTGATCATTTTGGCAACATATAGAAACACTGAATCATTATGTTGTACATCTCAAACTAATAGAATGTTATATGTCAATTATACCAAAAAAGGGCAATTCTTCTGATACATCACTGATATATCAATTACATCGCTGTGATAGTTAATTTCATGTGTCAACTTGACTGGACCTAGGGATGCCACATATCTGATTAGCATTATTTCTGGGTGTGTATGTGAGGGTGTTTCCAGACGGAAAAGAGTAACAACTAAAATGGTGAGCCCAGTAAAAGATAGCCCTCCCTAAGGTGGGTAGGGATCATCAAATCCATTGACAGCCTGAATAAAAATAAAAAGGCAGAGGAAACTTAAACTCTGTCTTTCTGCCAGCTATGAATAAAGAAAATGTGACACACAGACACACACAGAGAGAAATATTCTTCAGTCATAAAAAGAGCGAAATCTTGCCATTTGCGACAACATGGATAGACCTTGAGGGTATTATGCTAAGTGAATGTTTATTGGGTCCCTTCTTAATGCTTAGTCAGACAGAGAAAGCCAAATATCATATAATCTCAATTATATATGGGATATAAAAACAAACAAAATGTAGTTATATATGGGGATGCATGTTAACTAGATTTATTGTAGTGCTCCTTTCCCAATAGATACAAATATTGAATCTCTATGCTGCACACTTGAGACAATTACAATGTTATGTGTCAATTATATTTCAATAGAAAACATTTCTTTTCCTTGCCTTCTCCCTTTACATACCACTGGCTCTTTGTTATGGTACTTGACACACAAAAAAGTGCTATATTCAGGGAACATGATTTTGTTTGGCAGACTGGCTGTAGGATAAATTCTTAAAAATTATATTTGGCATTTTTGTACCTGGCATTCTGACAATTGTGTGTCCTATGAACTCTGAATTATTTAAAAATCAAACTTCATTGACAATGACGAAACTGAGTATCTAAAGGAATTATACCTATTTCAATGAGAGCCCAGGCTGAAGTTGCCAAAGGAATGCTGATTCTATCCAGGTACTCATGAGCTTTCTGATATTTAACAGAGCATGAAATAGGAGAAAATTTTAATTTGGACTTTTAACTAGCAAATAGTTTGATCTAGGTTTTTAAGTATTTTGTAAGTAATCTTTGGACATTATATTTCTAGAATAAATTTTTATACCTTTTTTCTCTCTGGAAATTTGATAATGGGGCAACATATTCAAATGTTACTGATCTTGTGATTTATTGATAAATTATTTTATTGATGTCTTTTATTTTCCTTGCAGAACCTCTAATGGAACATATTGAACATAGTGACTACACAAAACTTCGGCTGGTAAATACAATAAGGGATGAATTTTAAGCTGGATTTTCATTTATATCAGTGACTTCTATAGGCAAAATCTATACTGATCAAATGTGGTTCCAGAAAGATATCAAAACTGTTAGTGTTTGGTATAGGAGACTTAGTCTCATGAAGGTAGGAGCAGGACTGTCTTCAAAGATTGCTGACATCTTCCACTGAAACAAGTGGCCGAAATACCAAGTGAATATACATTCACACTACAGTTCATGAGTTAAAATAATAAGGTAAAATAATATCAAGAGATTATTAAAGAAAAAACCTGCTTTATCCAGTCTCCAATACTTTCTGTTATGTGGAGGAACATTAATATTGAAGGTCTGCCTTTTCTCAACCTCCTCATGCATTCAGAACGACTTATTTGCTTGCTAAGTTTGGGAAGAATTAATTGGACACCCTTGGCTTAGTACCTTCAGGTTTCCTTTCCTCTGAGGTAAGACAGCATACAAAGAAGACACAATCTACTAATGGAGATAATGGAGTCATGTCATGGTCCTGCACTGTTAATTTAAGTAACTTAGTCTTTTTTTTTTTAATTTCTCAATTTGTACACAAATTATGGAGAATTGAGAAATACTGTTTATTAGGTCCCTCTTAAAGATTGAGAAATTAAGTGCTGTCAGACTTTACATATTTTTCAATTTTATTTGAAATTCTTGAATTGTGGGTTAGGGGAGAAAATCCTTCAATGTACTTATTATTTCTATTTATTTGTTTTACACTTTTCATTAATAACCTTAATCTGCTTTTCTACTGGGTTCATAATTCTCTCACTTGTTTACAGGGTCTCTTTCTATATGAAGAAACTTAATCATTAATCAATACACTGCAAATATTTGTATTTACTTTATCTTCTGTCTTCTAATGTTATGGTGGTTATAATTTGGAAATTTATATAATTTGTTATATAAAAATATTGATCTTTTCTTTTATGATTTGTGGTTTCTGTGTCTTATTTTGAAAGGCTTTCCTTATCTGAGTTTATACTAATAATTTTGTTGGAATCATAGTCTTAAGATCATTTTCTTAAGAATATTTTTTTACCAAACTAGAATTAACCTCAGTATAAAGTTTGATGTAGAAACTGGCTTATTAATTTTCCCAATTATCTAGTCAGGTAATTGTCCCAACAAAATTTACTGAATACTCCAATTTTTTTTCTGTTTATTTAGAACAAACTAAATCTCCCTGTGTACAACTCTGGCTTCTCTGTTCTAACTGCTTGATCTATTCTTGGGGTACTACCAAATTGATACATAATAGAGTCATTCTTATCTCATTATTCCTGCTTTTTATTTTCATTACTTTCACTTATTTTTCAACATTATTTTAGATTCATTTTGTCATGACTAAAACAATGAAAAAAATGAAAAAGCTCATTACTTTGTTAATGGGATCATATTAGATTTATAAATTAAATATTTGGAATAGAATATCTTAGACAAGAACAAATAGCTTTTTTCTGTGTAATAGGTTTTTACTGTTTTCTTTATCTGCCATGGACAATCTGTTTAAATAATACATGCATTTTGTTGATGTTGTGCTATTGTAAATGAGATATTTCCTTCCATAATCTTTTCAAAGTAGCTTTTATTTACTTATAGAAGAAATGCTGACTTTCGTGTAATTTTCTTTTTTTAAGGCAGATCCACTGAAACACTGCTGAGGGGAGCAGCGGGCGACGCGGGTAGAGGTCTGCTGCGCCATGTGGGTTCCCTCCCTGACCCGAGATCGAACTCACGCAGCAGTGGCTGAGGAAGCCCCACAGTGCGGTGCCCAACCCCCTTCACCATGAGGAAGGTCCTCGTGTAATTTTTTTTCCCTGTGTAATTTTTTAACCGATCACCTTACTGAATTGTTTCTAAGAATTTTTCAGTTCACTTTTTTGCATTTTCAAAATATACAATCTTATTGTTTGTACTAATGATAATTTCATTTCCACATTCATTTGCCAATATGATTTATTTCACTCTAATTACATTGGAGTTATCCCCAAACCTATCAAGTTGATACGGTGCTAGTAAATAGATTCTCTTGTTTCTTATTTAATGAGAAAACTACTACTATATCACCATTTCTGATAATTAAATATTTCTATAGTTTTTTTAAATCAGCAATGGATATTGAATTATATCAAATATTACTTTGTAATGCATTAAGACAGCTATATATATGTTTCCCCCCTTTGATCTTGTAGTATGGTAAATTACAGTGATAACTTCCTAATATGTAACCATTCTTACATTTTTCAATAAATGCTCCATTTGAGGATGGCTTAATGTAAAATTAAGTGCCTGATTTCAGATATATGCACCAAAATTTATAGAGATTGGTCTATAGCATTTTGGGGGTATCCTTTTATAATGGTTTGTTGTCAGAATTATGATTACTTCATAAATTATACTTTGAATGCTTCTAATTTTGGGTCTAGAAACATTCATGTGGTACTCACATTTTGTATTTCTTAAAAGTTCAAAGGAATTTGCCTGCTTAATCATTTTGGCTGTATGCACATAGGGGATGGCCTGTAATACATATATGAAAAATGCCTAACATCACTAATCATCAGATTAATGCAAGTCAAAACCACAATGAAAGCAAAAAAAAAAAAAAAAAAAAAAAAAACCACCACAGTGAAANACAAAAAAAAAAAAAAAAAAAAAAAAAACCACCACAGTGAAATATCACTCACACTTGTTAGAATGCCTAGCACAAAATAATGAGAGATAACAAGTGTTGGAAAATGTGGAGAAAAGGGAACCTTTGGGCTGTGTTAATGGGAATGTAAACTGTAAATTGGTGATTTACACTGAAATTGTAAACATTTAATGAGAAAACTTCTAGTGTATCACCAGTGCTGATAATTAAATATTTCTATAGCTTGTTTTTTAAAATCAGCAATGGATACTGAATTATATCAAATATTACTTTGTAACTCATTGGGACAACTATAAATATGACAATATGGATGTTCTCTATGTATCTATATCAATATGGATGTTCCTCAAAAAATTTAAAGTAGAACTACCATCTGATACAGCAATCCCACTTCTTCCTAGATATCCAAAGGAAAAGAAATGAGGATCTTGAAGAGATAGCTACGTTTCCATGTTTATTGCAGCATTATTCACAATAGCTAAAAATTGGAAACAACTTAAGTATCCATCAATGAGTGAATATAAAGGATATGTGAGATATATTCATATCTATCTCTCTATATGTATCACTTATGTATGTTGCCAATATCATGAGAAGAACACCTTGCCATTTTAATAAGATGGATGGTCATTGGAGGCAATAGTCAGGCAGCGAAAGCAAATACTATGTGACATGACTTAGATGTAAAATTTCTAAAAAGCCAAACTGTAGAAACGGAGAGTAGAAAGGTGGTTACTATTGGTTGGAGGTGGGGGAAATGGAGAGTTGTAAGTCACAGTACAAATTCTCACTTAGAAGATGAATAAGTTCTGGGGATGTAATGCACAGCATTGTGGTAATAGATAATGTAATATACTATACACTTGAAAACTGTGAATAGATCTCACATTTTCTCATCAATAAAAAGATATCAACTAACACTATGGGGTAAACATACTGCAATAAATGTATCAATTCAGTACATTGCACCCCTTAAAGCTACTCAATCTTATATGTCAACTATGCTTAATAAGGATGGGGAGGGGAATAGGGGAGTATCTTAAAAGGCAGAGAGCAGCAGTGGTTATTTCTGTTTCAGATATTTTCTTTTATGTATTTTAATGCTGTTATTTTGTTGCATAAAGACATGGGAGAACTTTATTGTAGAATATGCATTGTTAGTGAATACACTATCAAAATCAACTCTGCTAGTATTATTACAGTTTTTTCACTTGCTTATAAATACGGTTTGTGTGTGTTTGGTTTGTTCCCTGATAAAATCAGGGAATTATCAGTGATAATTTGAAAGGTTTATATCTTTAAAATTTCAGTAGTACTTGTCAACCTCTATTTACTGATTCACCAGCTTTAGATGGTATTTATTGATTCTGTTATTCATTCAATCAGTACTTATTTAATGCCTACTATGTACCAGGCAATATTTTATGTAGTATTACATGCATCAGCAAAAACAAAACAAAACAAAAAAAACTGACCTCCTAAAACTAATCTTCCAGCCCTGCGAGGTCTGGAAATTTGTGATATCAAACTCCTTCTTTCTCTTTTTCACCTCTAGATATTTTTTTTAGTTGCACATATTTATATTGCCAGATTGACTTTCACGGTCCACTCTTTAATAACAATCCCTGAATTGTTATTCCATCATTATTTTCTTCAGTGATTCCTGTATGTCCTATCTTTATATATATATATATATGCGTCAATCTTTATATTTGCAAAGTCTGACTTTTTAAATTTGAATTATTGACTAGCTCAGGAAAACATGTTTGTGTTCAATTAATTCTAATTTCTTTCCATACTGATATCTATTCTAGCTTTTTGAGAAATATTTGACATACCTCGATGTGCAAGTTATGATGTACATCATGATGCTCTGATTTACATATATTGTAGGATGAATGCTACAACATGGCATTCTGCTGCCATCCATCTTCTCATATAAAGGCAATAAAAACAAATGAAAGAGGAAAAACCAGAAAATGATGACTTTTGCTAAATTTTTTATATTACAACAGTGACTTGGTCAGGTTTAAATTTTAAGTCATATATCTTGACTTTCTCTACCTTCCTATTCCAGTGTAGGTTTACTTGGGCCCTGGGTGTCTCTGTAAACCTCAGAAGTCAGCCTGAATTTCTGTCCTTCTGGATGGCTTTTTTTGTGGTGCCTGAGTATATATGAAGGTACTTGTTTTATATTTAAGCTTTAGTAAATACTAAAGAATGTCTAAGTTTTAATAAATCTTTATGCTTTTAAATAGAATTTATATTTAAAACACATTCTGATTATAGAAAAAGTTATGAGTGTACAAAAGAATTCCCATATGCCCAATATAAAGTATTACTTATTATAACAGCTTGCACTATTATGGCACATTTGTATAATTAATGAGCTATATTCCTTATATTTAATATTATATATGTGTATTATTATTATTAGCTAAAGTACATACTTTTTAAAAATATTTATTTATGCATACAAGCACTGGGGTACAGACTAGAGGTGCAAACGGTGAGAGGAGTCACTAGAGACAGAGTGGGGAGTAGAACAGGCAGACTGAATGCAGTATACTGCTGAGGATAGCAGCAGGCAAGGCAGGAGAGGTCTGCCATGCCATGTGGGTCACCTCCATGGCTAGGAGAAGGGATCAAATTCGTGCTACAGTGGCTATGGTTTGCTTCAATAGTGTGTTGCTTAACCCATTGTGCCACCAGGGAGACCCCTAAAATTCATACTCTATTCAAATTTCCAGAATATTATTCGTCTTTTTTTTTAATGTCAAGATACTACATTAAATTTTGATACCACATTTCCTTTGGCTTCCCTGACTGTGACAAGCTTTTAGAATTTCTTTGTTTTTGATGACCTTGATAGTTTTGAGGAGCATGATCAGGTGTTTTGTAGAATGCCCCTCAACAGGAATTTTTCTTTTTTCTTTTTTTTTCCAGATTTAGACAAGAGGTAAAGTGTTACTTTTATTGCATCATGTCAAGGATACATCTATTTAACATAGTTTGTCACTGATGATGTTGATCTTGATAAAATGGCTGAAGCAGTTTGTCATATTACTCCACCATAGAGTTACCTACTTTCCCTTCTTTTCCATACTGAACTGCCACTATGCAGAGCCTACACTGAGAGATGGAGAGTAATGTTTCACCTCCTTGCGGGTGGTTTATCTACATAACTTATTTGGAGTTCTGTGGGGGAGAGATTTCTCTATCTACCACATTTATTTACTCACTCAATATCTAAGAAAGATAGATTCATGAGGGGCCTCCCTGGTGGCACAGTGGGTTGAGTGCGGCACTGTGAAGCATTTGCGACACAGCAGCCCAAGTTCAATCCCCAGCCAGGAAGGGGACCCACAAGGCACAGCAGACCTCTCCTACCTCACCTGCTGCTCCCCTCAGCAGTGTATTTCAGGCCATCTGCCTGTTCTGCTCCCCAATCTGTCTCTGGTAAATATTCTCACCTCCTGCAACCCAGGCCTGTACCTCAGCTCTTGTATGCATAAATAAATCTTTTCAAAAAATAGATTCATGATATTATTATTTACTATAGCTTATTATCCATGACTACATAACCCTACATTTTGTTGCTCAAATATTTTCCAGCTTCACCCATTAGAAGTTGTTTAAATTTTTTTTGTTTGTTTCTTTGACATTTTCTCATCAATGTGGGCATTTCCTGGTTTACTTTATGATAAGATAGGATTGTTTAGACTCATCTGTGTAGTTCCTTTAATGGTCCTTTAAGCTATATTTCCTTTTATTTGGTGGGTGGTTTTAGAAACCAGTATGTGGGTAGTAGGTATGCTTGTTCCTACTTGGGTGTCATATCTTATAGTATTTTTCAGATGACAGAGCAAGGATATAAATGGGTTCATACACACACACACACACATACACACACATAAATGTATATATTACCATCTGTATGTATATTAAGCTGTGTGGGTTTACTAACCCTAACCGGCCTGTTCAGCCTCCATTTTTGTTACCTATTGCTCCGCATTCCTACAAGAGGTCAAAACTGCCTGGTCAGTCAGTCAGAGGAGCCCAACTCTACAAGGTGCCTTTTCAAATCAATCAAGAGCAGAAAGCTTGATCACCCAGGGAAGGGTGTACATCACGAGGTATGGACAGGAATGTGCGAGGGGCTGTTGACTGAGGTACAGTAAGGGACCCCAGAAACTGATCAATGGAACAGCCTTGTCAATAAATTGAAAACATGGTTTGGGGTCTAGGGCTTGATTTCAATCACAACACCAATGAAAAGTGATGTGGGTGGGGGTAAGGGCTGACACCGACCCCTGAAACTTAGCACACCTTTTCAGTTTTCACCCCTCCCTTTTCTCTTTGTCCTCCTTTCCCACATAACTTTTGCTGCATGATTATTCTACAAATAAAAAGGCCAGGATCTTGCTCTTTCTGCTGCTCCTACATTGTATAGCCTGCTCCACAGCTCCCGTTTATCAGCGAGGTGTTGTCGACACAACAAAGTTGAACATCAGTTCATACTGCTATCTCCAACTCTAATCCATTACCACTTGGATTATTCTAGTTTCCTATTTTTACTGATACACAAACTATCACTCCAACAGTTCAACACTTGGCTTTTGCCATTCATCATTCATTTAATAACTTATACAAAGGTAGTATGTTGTAAAACAGCCTAAAAATGGTTAACTGATACTCCCTTGATAAAGAACTTTATCAACAATAGTAGAATGAAGTTCCTTTCCTTTTTTCTCTTAGACTCTACTCATTTTCACAGTTATTTAGTGTAGCTCTTAAGTTGTTTCAAACACGCGTAATACAGTTGACTTTTTTGGTAAGAATGTGCATGCTATCCTGGGATTCCTTGACTTTGCAAATATATTGTAAAGTTTCATACATTAAGATTCACTAAATTCTGTAAGTTTTGACATATTTGATAGCATATATTCATAATTAAGGTTTATATATAATTTTACCACCATAAAAATTTCCTGTGTTTCCCTTACTGCCCTCCTATTTTCCAAATTCTGTAGCAACCACTGATCTTTTTACTTTCTCTAGCTTTGTTTTTTCCAGAATATCATGTGATTGAACTCATACAGTAAGCAGGCTATTCAGAACGATTACTTTCAATGAGCAATATTGGTTTAAAAAGTTATCCATGTGCTTTGTTACTTTTTTCAGATGTAATTAACTTAAATTTGTTACTGCCTTAGTAAGTATCACTAAAATATGTTATTAAGCACTGGAAAATATGACTCCCCTCCCAAGGGCACATAGAAAGATTGTATTTTTCAACCTTTCTTTGAGTGTATTAGCATTGTAAAAACAAGATCAGTACAAAAGTTTTCAATTTTCTAATACCAGAGCCTGTTACAGGGTATGTGGTCAACAAACTATGGCTTGTACTATTAATAAAATACGATTTAAAAAGAGTTAAAGTATCTCTGCCCAGCCACCTTCCTCTCTGCTGTGTCACTTGCTTCCCAGGGCCAGCTAGGAGGCGTCATCTGCACTTTGGGCCACCAGAAGACAGGCTTTGTTTCAAGCTGGAGGACTTGAAACAAACATAGGGGATGAATGAAGCAAAGTTTATCACCATCTTTGGAACACGATGCGTGTCTCATTTGAGAAGGGTATTTGATGAATACATGACTATATCAGGAGATCAAATTGAGGGAACCATTGACCGAGAGACTTCTGATAATTTGGAGCAACCACTCCTTGCTGTTGTGAAATCTATTCTGACTTGCAGAAACACTCTACTATGCTATGAAGGGAACTGGCTCAGATGATCTCACTCGCATCAGAGTTATGGCTTCCTGGAGTGAGATTGATCTGTTTAACATAAAGAAGGAATTTAGGAAGAATTTTGCCACTTCTTTTTATTCCATGATTGAAGGTGATACTTTGGGGATTGTAAGAAGGGCCTCCTGCTGTGCTTGGGCAAGAACATGACTAAACAATCCTTGGAGAAAGATCCCAGCTGTGCCTGCCACCACCACACTCCTCCTGCAGCACACCTCAGTGCTTGACACATCCGTCGCTTTAATACTAGCATGTTCATGACTAAGACTTATATGTTGTAAAAGAAAGTAGTGGTACTTGTTTCTGATTTTCAATTAGGATCCTCCTCTGAAGTAAACATATATTATTAAACTAAAGTCTAGGCTACTTTCATTTTTCTCTAAGGGATCAGACAGATGCCTGTTTGATAGGCTGTGTCTCAAGGGAGCTCACTGCCCAAGGGGCTGCTGCTCAGAAGAGCTTCCCACTGGAGGGGCGGCATCTAGTGTGAGCTCATGAGCTTCATTATGAGAAGTCTCTCGCCCATGGTGAGCACAGGGAGAGGCATCTTGCATGAGCTGACTGCCTGAGGGGTGGTGTCTGGTGTCTCCCTTGTGCTCACAGCAGGGAGTGGTGGACTCTCCTGGGAGCTCACATCAAGGGGTGAGCTAAGTGGGCTCAGCACCTGAGGGGCGGGGTTTCAAGTCAGCTCACCACCATTACAATTCAAATCTAAAGAATATAACACTTTTGTTTGTATTAATATCAGTTTATCATCAACAGTATACAAATCTGTTCCTATATCACTGTTTCTTCTCCTTTGTGATGTTTTGTCATTAATCATATCTTTCTACATTATATTCCATTTTCATGTTTATAATTATTATTTCATGTATTTTAAATCATACAGGAAAAAAGGATTTACCAACTAAATGTAAAACAATGCTAACTTTAATATCTAGTGCATCGTTTACTTTTACAATGCTCTTTTTTCTTCATATGGGTTCATTCAAATTACTAACGGTTGTCCTTTTAGTTCAATCTAGATGACTCTTTTTATTATTTTTGGTAGTGCAGTTCTTCTAGCAATAAATCCTCATAATTTTTCATATCTGAGAATAACTTAGGGATAATTTTTCTGGATCTAGAACTCTTGGTTGACAGAAACTTTTTCTAACTCTTGTTACTGTAATGCTTTCTGACCTCAAGGATCTGATAAGAAACAAACTGTCAATCTTGAGGATCCTTTCTACATGAAGTGTCACTTTGATTTTGCTGCTTCAGGACTCTGCTTTGTCTTTGCATAGTTCAATTATGGCATGTACGAATGTGTTATGAGCTTTTGGAGTTTAGGTGAACCTGGATGTGCCTATCTGTGTGTTTTTATGAGATTTGGGGTTTATGTATTTTATCAGATTTGCAAACATTTAAAATATTTTGGTCACTATTTCTTCAAAAATCCTTTCTGCCTTTTGCTCTCTTTCCTCTCCTTTTTGGACTCCCATAATTTGTAAAGATTGATGGTTTCTCACAGGTTTCACAGAGTAGTACATTTGTTATAATTGGTGAACCTATACTAATGCATCACAATAACCCACATAATATACCTTAGGGTTGGTTCACTTTTAGTGTTGTACATTCTTTATAGTAAGTGTTGAAGTAAGATATTATCAGTCTTCCACCTTTGTTTATCAGTAGTCTGTAGGCTGCTTGGGGTCTTTAGATTCTCAATATAAACTTTATAATCAGTTTGTCAGTGTCCAAAAAATAACTTGCCGATATTTCCTTTGGGATTGCATTGAATCTATAGATCAAGTTGGGAAGAATTGACATCTTAACAATATTGAATCTTCCTATCTATAAAAATGGAGTATATATCCATTTATTTAGGTCTTCAATTTATTCCTCAGAGTTTTGTAGTTTTCCTCCAGTAGATCATGTTTATATTTTGTTAGATTTATAACTTCATTTACTGGTATACTAATGTAAATAGCAGAATTCTTTTACTTTTAAATTCCATTTATTAATTTCTGGTTTATAGGAAGCCTATTAACTCTAGTATAAATATTGTGTCCTGCAACCTTGCTATAACCACTTCTTAATTCCAGGATTTTTTGTTGTTATTGAGTCTTTTGAATTTTCTATACGCTTGTGATTTTTTTTTCAAGGTTATCTTCTGTCATATCTTCATCTTTTTCTCTTCATGTATTCTAATTCCCCAGTACTATTTACCAATATATGAATTGTTTTTCACCTTTGCCAATTATAAAGCCTAACCCAATTTATTGTGTTTTTTAAAAAAATCTGAATAACTATATATTACCTTGATTTTTCCTAATTTTCTATTCATGAATCATAGTTGCATGTTTTATTTCATAACATAGCTTCCTTGTTTTGGGATTTTATTCCTTCCTTTATGTCTCAGATTTGAAATCAGGAAAATTTTCCATGAAAAACCTAACAGAAACAAGAAATCTTTGATTTTGCAGACTGTGTGTTCTGTATTGCAACTACTTACCTCTACCTTTGTAACTTGACAGCAGTCACATAAAAGTGGTTTAAAAATCCAGTTATATTTCAAAATACTTTATTTACAGACACTGAAATTTGAATTTCATATAATCATTATGATTTTCATCATCTAAAAAAATATAAACTACTTTTAGCTTCTTGGTTACGTGAAAACATGTAGTGGATTATAGTTTAACCCATACTAAATGATATTAAGCGTGATTTGACATAATTTGAACTTGTCCTATTATATATACTTTGTTCTAGGTAAATTTATTTCTCAACTTTTGAGTACTTATATTTGTTTCTCAATGCTCTCTGATCCCCTAACTTTGAAACTTTATTAAAAGGTTCAATTTAAGTGGGATTTTCTTCCTTCTCCCTCATAGTAACAGCTTATTTTAGAATATTGGGACACATGAACCCATGGTGATATACAAAATATAACCATTCCAATATTTGTCAAACAGCTTTCATGTGCCTCTTCAGTTTCTCTCAGCCTCATTTAACTTCAGGACCTTTTACTACTCATTCACTCTAGCCCAAGCTGCCACTAAGTAAACAACTTCAAATGTGAACTGTCTGAATATACCTTCTTCATTATGTGCTACATACTTCGGTTTATTTGCTCAGGCTTCTTGAATCTTGCACTGCCACATGTTCTGCCCAAGTATTATAATTAAAACACCAGGGGTAAGACTTTTACCAATGGGCAATAGAAATTGGCATATAAATTTTTCTCACTTTTTCCTCAAGAAGGATTTTCCAGAGGAATAATTATTCGGCATTTTGCAATAAGGTTCCATGAGATTGAGAAACTGTTTGAACTTTGTACCATCTGGAGGCCGGTGTGGTGTCTCATGCTGATAATGACTTTTTCTTTTTCTCTGCCTTAGTTGTCTTTATCTTTAACTTCTCCTAAGATTGTGCTCACTAATAAAAATAGCATCCTTCCTCAAAATTGGTTTTCTGGGGAATCCAGGGTAAGAACCATTCACTAACCTTGCAGTTCAGCTAGTTAAGTTTCATTTTCTTGTGACGTTTTTCTGCTTCCCTCTATCAGTCAAATTAGTAAACTTCATAAAATTCCTTGTGTGGCATGAGAAAATGCTCAACATCCCTCATAATCAGGGAAATGCAAATTAAAACTACAATGAAATATCACCTGACACCAGTAAGAATGGCACATATCAAAAAACCCAACAATGACAAATGTTGGTGAGGATGTGGAGAAAAAGGAACTCTACTACACTGCTGGTGGGAATGCAAGTTAGTCCAACCACTATGAAAGGCTATATGGAGGTTCTTCAGTCTACGAAAAATAGAACTACCATATGACCCAGCAATTCCACTCCTAGGGATCTACACAAAAGACACAAAAACACCGATCCAAAAGAATACCTGTACCCCCATGTTTATTCCAGCACTATTTATAATTGTAAGACCTGGAAACAACCCAAATGCCCAAAAGTAGAGGCCTGGATCAAGAAGATGGGGGTCCATATACACAATGAAATACTATTCAGCAATCAAAAACGATAAACTAGAGTCATCTATAGAGACATAGAGGGAGCTAGAAGGAATTATACTCAGTGAAACAAGTCAGAAGGCAAGAGAAAAATATCGGATGGCTTCACTTTTAGGAGTAATGTAAAGGAAAATCAACTACAAAAAAATGAGAAATCTAGGAAATGAGCAATTACATCCAAAAATAAACAAATAAACAAAAAACACAACAAGAACAAAAGGTCAAAGATAAGCCAAAGGGATCATTGCAGGGGAGGGTGGGAAAGAGACCTGGATGAGGGCAGAAAGAGCACAAGGGACTGTGGTGATGGTGCATAGGTGAAATGGTGGTGGGGATGCCCTGGGGAATACAAATAATGTCAAATATAATTAAATAAATCTAAAAAAAAATTTTAAATCATAAAAAAAATATTTCTTGTGCTGTATGACGGTCATTTTTTTTTTCAGGTTTTACATGGTCCAGAGTATACCTTCTTAGGCTCCTGACTTCACTCAGTGAACCTTTCTGTAGTCCTCCCAGCAGAATTTCTGGCCTCCACAATTATTTAACTCTGGGCCTCTTCTACCTCTTTCAGTCCTTAAGTTCACTGGGAACAATGTCAGCCTTAGCATAAAACTTTCTTTTCAACTTCTTGCCCACAGAGAGAGTTAGCTTATTTTTAAACATCAGTTTTATTTAAGAAATCATCTTTCACTGCTGTATTTACAGGTGAGTCGGGGAGTCACTGAACTGAAAATGTCTTATTGACTAAAAGTTCTGCACAGAGACATCTGTATGATCCAAATACTGAAACTTATAATTATGATGGATAAAATAAAGATTCTAATACATTTATCATTTGGAATGATTTTTAAGTAGGAAATAACACAATGAGCTTCTAAAATTTGGGGGTGGATATCTACATACAGGTGTGCTTATCACCTTTTGAATTTCATACAATTTCTTCAGTAGCAATTTATTGTTAAATTGGTAAGACTTTGCTAAATAAACATTATCTACTATGAACTTTACCTCCATGAATATTTGGTCTATGTGATATCATGATGTGGTTGACAATGGCTAGCCAAACATGTCTACATTCTAGTACTCAGAACCTGTATATAAATGGCCTTACATTGCAAAAACTGCTTATAGATGTGATTGACTTTAGGGAGGTTACGTTTTATATTATCCCCACCATAGAGGTTATTTTGGATCATTCTGATATTCTTGATGTAATATGTTTTTTATAAAAAGGAGGAGGATCAAGGTATAGTACGAGGTATGACAACAGAAGTCAGAGATCAGATTGATGTGAGGGGCGGACCAGGAGCCAAGGAACACCATTTAAGAGATGCAAAAGGCAAAGCCATGATTTCACCCTTTGGACCCTTGAATATCTAAGACTAGTTAGAAGGAAGCATCCCTGTCCACACCTTATTTTAACCTATAAATTTCACTTAAGACAGGGCCTCCCTGGTGGTGCAGTGGGTTAAGCAACGCTCTGTGAGGCAAACTGCAGTCACTGCAGCATGAGTTCGATCCCTGCCGCAGGCCGGGGGGACCCACATGGCGAGGCAGACCTCTCCTGCCTTGCCCGCTGCTCCCCTCAGCAGTGTATTTCAGTCTGCTGTTCTGCTCCCCACTCTGTCTCTGGTGAATCCTCTCACCACCCTGGACTCTGGCCTATACCCCAGCTCTTGTATGTATAAATAAAAATAAATCTTAAAAAAAATTCACTTAAGATATCTGACCTCCAGAACTATAACACAGTAAATGTATGTTATTTTAAATCATTATGTTTATACTACTTCATCACAGCAACTGTAAAAACTAATACATATGGCTATACTGATGCCATGTATTTCCCCATCTATGTGGAGAAAATCCAGGTGCATTCTTAGATCCACAAATCTAAAAATGTATTCCTTAAATTAAGATACAGATTATCAAAGAGTGCCTCAAAGATACATGAAGGCTTGCACACTTCAAGGTCACATTTAATATTTGAAATGGCAATTGACAATAAACGTTATAGTTGGGGAGACAACAGGAAGAAATGAAGACAATAGAAGAGAGAGGGTACATGCTCTCTTAAAGGTCATTACTCAGTTCAAGGGCGCTCCCGTGCAGTGTAGGGGTTAAGTCTCAGCATTACCTCTGTGGCTTAAATTGGATCCCTGGCCTGGAGCTAGCTAACATATGGTACAGCAGACTACTGCCTTGCTCACTGTTCCTCTTAGCAGTATACTTCAGTTTGTTCTGCTCTCCACTCTGTTTCTAGTGAATCCTCTCACCCCGCACATCTCTGGCCTATACTTCAGTTTTTCTATGCATAAATCTCTAAAAAAGTAAGTAAAGGTCATTATTCACTTTCAGACAACTGTTGTTTTGCAGGAATGTTGGCCCAGTGCACCAGGTCTCACATATTTCTTGTTCAAAATAAGTAATTTATGTGGATTGTTATGTGAAATTTCCTGATTTTAAACTGATGTAAACCAATGTTGCCTCAATAAAATATAAAATGTGAGGTTAAAACAAATTCGTGTAAATTTATTAAAATTAAAATTTCATCTAGACCACCACAGTGTAGATCAAGTAAAGCGCGTATGACATGAACTGTTGTATTGCTTATGCTATGGCCAGCCTATAATCTCCACATAAGGCATTGGAATTTCTGCATCAGGAAAATGTCACACTATTTAACAAAGGCCTGGTTTGGGCAGTAAACGGAATATTCCTATCTATGACCTCTTTCAAATCAACTTTTCTTCCCCACTAGATTAAGAATGGAGATGGTATATTTCAATGGTCCATTACAGATGTAATCTAACCAGCCCCATAGTTTTACTATCATTACAAATAAATTATAAAATCCTCACTCTTTTAAAACCACATTGTTTTCGTTGCATAGAGTGTGCCACAGAACACCACACATTCTCTATAATGAAAGTGCCACAGACATTTTAGAAAGGCCATGTAGTATTCTGATTTCTCATAGTTTCCCACAGAAGAAATTCTGTGTAACTTCAGAACACAAGGAACTAAAGAGTATGCCTTCTGAAGAGAGGGGGAGGGGAGAGAGAAGAGCTAATTTGTGATGGCACCACAGCAGGTGTTCTCCCTCAAGGACAATGATGACACTGTTCATACATTCAGAGACAGCCTCATGTGCTCCTTGGCAAGATTCCTTTTTGTAAACAAGTGAAGTGTCTACATCTGCGACAAACAAATCCATGCTTTAAAGAGTGCTTCACAGCCTAAGGGCCCTAGTAACAAAGCCAGGATAAAAGTTTTAAAGTTGATAACACTCATTTTGTGCCAAGCAGGCTTAAAAGCTCAGGTGTGGTCAGATATCAGGAAAGATGGAAATGAGTCAAAGGCTTTAAAAGAGAAATCTTGGCAGCTTCTGAGTTTCATAAGCAGAAACTGAGAAATACCTTTGATGGTTGAATATTAATCATTGCATGGTTGCTCTCTGGCAGGGTCAGAAAGTGTAAAGTGCCAGCCTAGGGAATCACAGCATGTGCACTGGCCATCTGCTAACTGTGTCTGAGAGTGTGAGATGCTCCATATCTTCCTGTATTCTTCAAGGAAAATCATGTCAGTACCTATGGCTAAAGCATAGCGGGTACACATTTAAAATAAAAAGAGCAAGCTTTCTCCTAGTATTGGTAGGACCTGATTTACTTGCACTTTCTTTTTTTTTCTCACAAATAACTTGACCACAGAGTAGTAAATCCTTTAAGTTCACCTGGAACTTCTTGCCATTCTACTGTTGGAAAGAGACAAACTCTGGAGGTAAATGTTTGCATCATGAAATGCTTCATTTGTGACTATTACTGCTGGGTAAAGCTGTGATTGTATTTAGAACATCCTCAAAATATTATAGACATGTTCAACCAAAGTTATACCATGAAGACACTGATTAAGGGATTGATTCAGTCATTTGTCAAACTGCATGAATCCTGTGCTAGATGGAGGAGGAATAAAAAAAATAGACATTGTTCTGAATATAGACTCTTAGAGTCTAAGAAAAACAATAGCAACAGATATAATAACCATTTATTATTTATAATACTATAGCATTTATTACTGCATAATCACACTGGGTCACTGAAGTGATCTTATAAGACAAATATATCTCATTTACAAATATTAAATTTGACACAGTGAATCAATGATTTACCTAAGAGCATACATTAAGTGAATGGTAGAACTCAATTTAAACCTACATTTCCTGAACACATATACCTGGTTTTAATAATATAATTTTATAATATAAGATAATAATATAATATAATAATATAATAAGGCAATTCTCCAAAGAGGACATGCAAATGGCCAACAGGCATATGAAAAAATGCTCACCTTCTCTTGTCATCAGAGAAATGCAAATCAAAACCACTATGAGATACCACCTCACCCCAGTGAGAATGGCACGTATCAAAAAAAGTAGCAACAACAAATGTCGGCGGGGATGTGGAGAAAAAGGAACTCTCTTACACTGCTGGTGGGAATGCAAGCTGGTCCAACCAATATGGAAAGCAGTATGGCAGTTCCTCAATCTACTAAGAATGGAACTTCCATATGATCCAGCAATCCCACTCCTAGGAATATACCCAAAAGACAGAAATACACTGACTCAAAAGAATACCTGCACCCCTATGTTTATAGCAGCACTCTTTACAATAGGTAAGACCTGGAAACAACCTAAATGCCCAAAAACAGA